>PVKA01001066.1:34670-119911 GCA_004027165.1 Ctenomys sociabilis | reverse complement strand
ACTAGCTTGACATACAGGTCAACTATGGACTAGTGCCCACTTCTTACATTGGTATGTTGAGAGCTTCCTAAGTCCTTTTAAGGGACACACAGCTAAAAGCTATATTAAACAATCAAATAATGGACAATACAGACAGCAGATGGGTCATAAGAGCAGAGCACAAGAGAAGGAATTGGTGGTATGTTCTAGAGATGAGCCTTCAACTATAATTCTCCTAAGGTTTACAAAGCCATTAATCTGTAAAATACACTTGGCTTTCTACGAGTTGTAAAAGTGTTCTTGAACTTTGAGAATTTATTTTGTAAAAGTCACTTATTTATAGAATAAAAGTAAAAGCAGCAGCCTCATGTATTATGGCTTTCCAGCATGCCAGGAACTGTGCTAAGTAGTCTATACAAATGACTTCTATTTTTCACGTAACCATAGCAGGTGGACATTCCTAAACATGCCTAATCTACTCCCTCCCATAAATGCTTTCTATTGTTTGCTTGAGTCATCTTCCCTACCTCCTGACAACTAAGGTTGTAAGAACACCCAGAGGCATGTGTTAAAGGCATGTTTTAGAAGCACAGTCCGCAGCTTGGTACTATAGTAGACACCCCTCGAATGAAACACTGGTGCCCTGATCCCTTCCTATCTGTCCTTCTGCCTCTTGTTTCCTGTGCGGTGTGTAGTGGCTTCACCATGATATACCGTAGCACCACAGGGTCCCCACAATAGGAACAAGTAGCCACAGACTAAAACTGAAAGCTAGGAGCCAAAATAAACCTTTTCTTCTTTTAGACTGATTATCTCAAGCTAATACATCACTTGCAACAAAATGCCAAATCCTAGGCTTTTTGAACTATTAATGTGGGGGATAAAGACTACAGTAAGTAGTGTTTAACACATTATTTTCATCCTATTAGGTAATGTAACAAAAGCATTTCAATTTTTAAAAACTTACTAATTTAATGTAATCTAAAGTTAAACTTACCTTTCCACAATCCATTCTGGTCGAATTACTTTTTCCCCCTTTAATTCCTTAATTTTGGCAGTAGGAAGATTTGTGGCAATAATGTGTGTTGTTTTGGATCTGGAGTAATACACATGATACTGGCCTCCATGCAACATCATTAGCTTTCTCAATTCCTCAGCAGAAGGATCTGCGAAAGTAATATACAAATACATTGAGTTTTATATACAGCAAAGTAGAATACTAGGTCCTTAATAAGTCAACTTAAGAACATCACTGTTTCACTTTCGCTTGGCTATGCTACTACTCAATAAAGTTGTGAGGCAAATCACAAAGTGCTGCAAATCCTTTCCCATGGCTGGGAAGGTTGATCAACACAAAAACATCTACTGCTAGGATGCCACATAATGATTAAGGATATCAAGTAATGAATAAAATATATTAAAAACAAATGTTTTTAAATGTTTTACCATATTTGGAGTATGTCCTTGACATTGGTATCTCATGTCTTAAAAATTCCACTATAAACTCATTTATGGTTTACTTTCAAGACTTAAAATTAACTCAGAATGATGCAAAAGTAATCAAATTACTCAATACTTACTGTTTAAGATGACTTATTGTAACTTATTAACACCCTGTTCTTATAAAGCTTAATAATCTTAATTTTCATATAAGAAAAAAATATGTATTTTTTCAATCCCTGAGTTCGGGGATTGAACTCAGGCCCTTGCAAGTACTTCTACTGAGCTATTTCCCCGGCCCCTAAGAAAATAGTTAATCAGATAATTAATTTACCCAGTTCTCCAAAGTGAAACTGCATCAATGTCAAAGAAATTCACCAAAACCAATATCAAATTTATATAGAACAAGAAATGCCAATCCTTGCATTTGTCTCAAATAAATGTATTCTTAGTACAAAACATCTTGAACATAAGAAGTAAAAATACCACATAAAGATATGCCAGGTGTGGTTCACTCTCGGTAAATTCTCGCAGCACAGAATTCATTTGACATTATTGTGATTCTACGGAAGTATGTGAATCACAATGTAAACCACATAAATATTATTTTGAAATGTCATCAGCATTAAATTTGAGGTGTTTACATTTATTATATTAAGTATCCAGAACCCAAGAAAATAGGACACTGGACTGAATAATAAATACATTTATTTAAAACGTATGTCAATTAAACTACATTTCCATTGCTTCCTGTGTCTCGTGGCCAGCAAACTAAACTCCTATAATAGATAATGGAAGAAAACACTTTAGAAAAATAAATTCAAAATTCATACTAGGAGGTTATTAGAGGTTAAGGGCCACAAAATTCAAAATATAGTATTAATCTGCTGGCTCTCTGACAGCTTTCTCAGAGGACCATCAGCACTGCTTCATGTAGGCATTTTGAAAATAAAATTCCACAGAAACAAAAGCTCTTCAGGAGGACAATGGAATTCCCGCGTATCTGAAGGGTGCAGTAGCTGATGCCCTCTTGTATAGAGCCACGGTGATTCTTACAGGGGGTGGAACAGTGCACGCCATATACCAGTTAGCTATGGCATCATTTCCCAAGAAGCTGGAATTTCAGGCAATTCAGTAATTACGTGCCTCAGTTCCAGTTGGCTCTCTGAATCAGTAATATGATGAATAACTGAACTTTTCTTTGGGGATCAATATTTATTGACTTGTACTAATTGTCACCAATAAAGCAATCTTCATTAGTTAAAAAAAAAAAGTAAAAATAGTATAAACTGAATGGCTGGAAAGCAAAAATTTGTATTTAATACCAAGTTAAAGAGATCATTGTCCATTAAGAGGAATACCAAATTCAATACAGAACACAAAAATCTAAACCATTATTTTGTAAATTAATCTATGACTGCCTTAAGTATAATTCTACTAAACAAACTAAAAAATGGCTTCTTTTATCTGGCTCAAAAGGTATGTCAGGAATATACTAATAGCATATAGTCATAAAGTGCTCTTCCTACTACCGCTCTCTGAAATCTAATTATTCTAGAAATTTGAAACTGGAAAATCTGGAGAGTTGACTAAACAACGAAGGATCTCACTGGGTAAAACTGAGAATGTTCTCTGAAGTTCAAGTTTAAAAGCTCTTGGAAATTCTTTAAGAAGCAGACCATGAAAACCAATCTAGTTAAAAGGTAAACTATTGTCACATAAACTATTGTCACACTGACCTGGGTTTAATCTTCGCTTTAACAACCTTTAGCTGTGTCTGTGGACAAATTACTCAACTCCTTTAGACTTTCTCCTCTTTCTTCATAAATAAACAGACAAAACTGCAATGATGAAATACATCTGACATATAGGAAACATTCAATGTAACAACTGCTGTTATTATAAACTATGACCACATCAGAAATCCTTTCAAGTAATGCCTATAACTTGAGACACATGCCCTAGATCCTAAGAAAAAAATAAGATGAGACACAGAGACTTGTATATTCTGGCCTTCTCTTTCTATTCAAACCAGAACTGTCAATAATGCACTATGGATAGCAACTAGGAATCATTCCATCACCTTAACAGACTGGCTTGTGTATGCCTAACATGCATAGTCGTTCGCGGCTGCCCTTAACTTGATTTTTTACACTTTTCTAAATAGTATTTTTCTTTGATTCTATTTCCTCAATGATAAAATGCATATGAGTTTGAAAGTACCTAAGTGCGTACGTAATAAACACGTTTTACATTTAACAATTCAGCACATTTAGAGTTAATCAGAAAACATTTGAGAGATAGTCAACACCACACAATTTACATGACATTAAAATTGAATGACACATTGCCTACAGTAGGATCCCATTCCTGAAATCTACCGGGCCAGTTATTCTCTTCATAACACTCATAAGTTACCATCCCTATTTGTTTCCTTATTTATTGTCAAATTTCACCCCTGAAAATATGCAGGAACCTTGTCTTTGACTTACTTTGTTACGGCTTACCTACAGGTACTCAGAATATAGTTAATAAACTAATATTCCTCAGCACTGCCTTGAATTCCCTCTATAGTGAAAGTGGAGTAGGAGTGTTAGCAATACTTCAATTCTCAAAATATGCACAAAATAGAGGCCTTATAGGAAATTATTAAGAGCAAAGTCACCAAAGCAAGACTAAGTTGGTTCAAATCCTTGATCTCAGCTGGGTATGGAAGAACATGCCTATAATCCCTGCACTAGGGAGGCTGAGGTAGGACTGCCAGGAGTTTGAGGACAGCCTGGACTATAATATAAGCAAGTTCAAGGCTGGCCAATACTACAAAGTGATACCCTGTCTCAGGAGAAAAAAAAAAAAAAAGATTTTCATTTGTCACTTAGATGTATAGACTTCACTCACCTAAGTTACTTTTTAGAGACAGAACTCAAATTCATGGTAAACTAACGATAACAACGGTTTCGTACTTATGCTACAAAATTCAAATTTAAAATGAAATACAGGGCAGTATCTAAAAGCAATTACTCTCCTTACCACAGGTAATATAAAAGATGAAGTTTAAGGGAAAACACAGTGAGCCACAGATCAAAGTCTTAGGTCCCAAATGTATCATAATTTATATATCTATTATCTTTGTGTTTTAACATGAAAAGTTGGGATGAATGGGGGAAAAAAACCCTCTGACTACTTAGGTTCCTTATAAATCTAAATTATCTTCTTCATTCCCATTTTTTAAAATTTTAGCCAGGCGTGGCGGCGCATGCCTGTAATCCCAGCACTCGGGAGGCTGAGGCAGGAGGATTGTTGTGAGTTCGAGACCAGCCTGAGCCACAAAGTGAGCTTAAGGCCAGCCTGAACTGCATAGCAAGACCCTGTCTCAAAAAGACAAAAAGACAAAAAAAAAAAAAAAATTTTATATTTCATTACAAATACAGTAGGTTGCAAACCTATATCAAATGCCATCACAAAAACCTGCTATTTGTGTCACGTGATAGTGAACTGATTGTGTCAGCTTCAGTGAGAAGCTGACACCCAACCAGTCTGGTTCAGCATAGTCCTGGGTGTGGAAAAACCACACTAGAGATGACTGTCACTAGAATGGCATAAAAGGAGAACAAAGATGTGCTTCTGTTTCTTCAGAGCCCATCTTTATCTCCTTGGACATTGTGTCCTGGCTTCCAGCACAGAATCTTTAGCCTCCAGCACTGACCCTTCAACCTTGGGGCACAGATCCTTTGGTCTCACAAAGGACACTACAGTGAGCTCAGGCCTTGAAGTGGATCCACCAGATCCCCAATATGCACAGACCTTCTGAGCTCCCATACCTGACTCTGTGGGCAATCACTGCAAGCCAATCTTGTAAATTCTTAATATATTTGCACAACCTCTGCAAATGTTTCTCTAGTAAGCACTGACTGATACATATCACAAAACCAATTCTACAACACATCAAAATTTCAATTTGAGCTAGGGATGGGAGCCTAATAGTATATTCCCAGCACTCTGGGAAGCTGAGGCAGGAGGAGTACAAGTTCAAGTCCAGCCCATGCAACATAGTGACTTTGTGAGATCCTGCCTCAAAATAAAAAATAAAAAGGGCTGGCAAAATAGCGCAAAGTGAAAGTTCTGGATTCAATCCCCAGGCCTGGGAACATGTGGAATGAAAGAGAATCAATTTGATGATATAGGTAAAGCAATTTTTGTTGTTTTTAGAGATGGTCTCACTCCCTAATCCAAGTTAGCCTTCATTATCTCGTTTCAGTGTCTCAAGTGCTAAGACTACATGCAGACTAGAACTACAGGACTGTAGCAACATGTCCAACATAAATCAAGATGTGTTTCTGTTTTTATTTAGTTTATAATGAAAGTTGTACATAACATATATCCTGTGAGTCATTATGGGTAGAAAAAAAAGTTTTAAAGAGGATTCCATTTCCATTATTCTCAATACACAACAGTACCAACTCTTCCATTATACGCACATACATGCATTACACATTTCTATTTCTTTGTGTTGCTATCACATATCCCAAACAACCTATGTCAATATCAGAATTGTTCAATAAAAGATCAGTAAACAAAAGCAAAGATGTCTGAAGAAATAGGCATAACCTACTCTTCTCAGTTTCATCACTGAGTCTAAGCGGTGGTAGTTTGAAACAGGAGATAAGAAAAAGATGCTCAGAAAGTCCCTTCCTTGACAAAGCATTGCTCCCATTAATATGTAAAGTTTTGTGACTTTTACTAACAGTAATTCCATTTTTTTTATTTTTTCCTGTTTTTACTAGCAATAATTATAAATTATCTAGAAATGTACAATTAGTTTTCAATTTCCTTAAGCCATTATATTTAAGAAAATATGGTTTGAACTAGGCACAGTGACATAGGCCTACATCCCAGGACTAAAGCATGAGAATCTTGGGTTCAAGACCAGCCTGGACTACACAGTGAGACTGTTTCACAAAGCCAAAAGACACAATACACACAGCATATCCATGGTTTAAGTAAGTGCTCTCTTTACTAGCCAGGCATGGGGTGGCTCACAACTATAATCCCAGGCTGAGGCAAGAAGAATGAAAACTCAAATCTAACCTAGACAACCCAGTGACTTAGCAGGACCCTGTCACCAAACACAAAACAGTTGTGGGTGTAGTTCAACAGAAAGGTTTAACACCTAGTACAACTGTTTTTACTAAACAAAAAGCAAAGGTAAATTTTTGCATAAAATGACAATAAAATTTGAAAATATGCTTTCCTATAACCAGTGGAAACTTATTGAACAATACCAAAGTATGTCAATTTTATTACAAACATACCTTTTTTTTTTTTGAGACGGGGTCTTATTGTACAGTTCAGGCTAATCTTGAACTCACTACATGTAGCCCAGCCTGGGTTTAAATTCAAGGCAATCCTCTTGCCTTAGCCTCCTAACTGCTGCAATTACAAGTTTACACTAGCATACCTGGAAAACATACACTTCTTTGTACTAAGTCCCCAACTAACTGGGAGAACAGTCCTAAGTCCAACAAAGTGAGTCTTATACATCTTTGACACAAATACACAATTCAGTAGCATTAAAATACCAAACCTCCCATCACTACTGCTTTTACTCTTGCTTCTGGACACCCTGGGCTCTGATTGAGCACTCTATTTCTATATCACACTGTATGGTAAGCACACAAATGGGGCAATATCTTGCCAGACATGTTAGCTTTGTTCCCATCTATGAATGTTCCTAATGAAGGTCGGTTTTTTATGTGAAAGTTCTCAGTTTGAATGTTTCTAAGTCAGGGAGTTACTATATAGTAAAATAAAGTTGTCAGCATTAAGCATTTTAGAGCTATAGCCAGGCAAAAGAAATAGAGAAAAAAATATAATTTGGAGACTATACCTATTATTTATATACTTTATCCTGCTTAACCCTTACAATTGATGTTTCCAATATCAGAATTCAACCACAGTCTCAGCATGATCAATTCTAAGAATCACTTCAGTGCTCTTAACATACACACATGAACCCTAACCTACTCCTTCCTTAGATCATTTGGATAACTACTTCATAAGCTCTTCCATGTGACTTGAGTGCCCAGGTTGTCTGTGAATGCATTGGTGCAATTATCACCAACTGCACCGCATGCCCTGAAATGATGAAAAAAGGAAGAGGAATTTTAAGGCATAAAGGTACAGATATACATCATAACTCACTGTTCCAATGTAGATTTTGTTGGGTGTTATCTACAAATACATAATCTAATCTAGCCAGACATAATCTAATCTGAGCCACACCTGAAACCCCAACATGACAGGAAATTCACTGCAAATTATGCCAGCCTAAGCCACACAATGAATCAAGGCCAACTTAAACTACACAGTAATACTATCTCAAAAAAATAAATAAATAAAAATAAAAACTAATCTGAACAGAAAAATAAGTAGGAAAAATGACATTAAATATACACTGCCTGAATAGTCAAATGCAAAAAGAGAATGCTATTCTTCATCTTTTACTATGCACAAAAATTAACTCAAAATGGATCCAAGACCTAACATTAAAAAAACTACAGACTATAATTTCTAGAAGGAAATGTAGAAAACCCACATCAGGTTTTGAGATGTCAGACTTCGTTTTTCCCTCATTCCTTTTAATTTTTTAACATATGTAGTACAGGTTCTACAGGGTCTCACTACACAGATAAGACTTGTAGTGATCCTCCTGTTTTCAGCCTCCCAAGACCTGGGATTATAAGTGCACCACCACACCAAGTCTCAATTGCTGTCTTAGCATGACACTCTTGGATGAACCCTGAGTCTGCCCTTCTTCCTCATTGTTTGTCATCATTGCTTTAAGTAATTCATCTCTTTTTAAAGGCAAATTATTGGGGTAGGGGCAATGCAAACAGGTACTTTTCTATAGTAAAACATTAGCTAGTAGCAAATTCTACGAACAAGAATAAAGTATTGGAAGGGCTGGGGAGGTAGCTCAGGGGAATAAGTGCTTGTCTGGCAAGCACAAGGTTCTAAATTCAATCCCAGAACCATCACTACTGAAACGAAAGGATTTCTGGTACACTAAAAAAAAAAAATTAAACTAGCAGCACTACTTAAGCAAAATGATACTAAGTGTACGTCAGGAAAATGAAAGCATTCTAGGATGCTGAAGTCTCTTATCAATCACAGTTTAAATAATACCCCACAATATTGTTAGTTTTATTTAACAGAACATGTCTTGAGGACATTCTGTTGCCACCACTAAATTTTAGGATTAAACTAAAGCCAACCATAAGTAAGAGACAATTATAAACACAGTAAAAGTAAAGGATTATCCCACAAAAAGGACAACATAGGCAATATTTAAACCTAAAGCTCTACAACTGAAATTCTACTCCAGCAATGTCATTGTGTATACAAATTTCATGTATGCTGACATAGCTTTCTAAGTTTTTCTTTATGTAGTTAAAAACAATGTTATGAACAAACTTTTACAATCTTACATGAAATTGTTTCCTGGCTACATCTTTTATCCAGAAGACATTCTTTATATGCACTACTTCATTCTCCATATCCAAAGAACTTGACTATATACTGGTTATACTACATTATATAAACAGGAGGAATAAGCAAGCTGCCTACCTTAGGTTTTTTGGCTGCAACATGGCAGATAAACAGAAGCAAAAGGAAAGAGAGTGCTCTATTATCTTTGAGAACATGGAGAGAATCCAAGGGAGGCAGAGGACCCTTTGAGCTGAGACAACAGGACAAGGCTTTATGGACTTTTGCTAGAGGTGGAGTTTGAGGGGCAGGTTTAGTGACACGTATGGAGGACCAGGACTGGGTTGGAGAAGGAGTGGGAGTTGGTCTCTGCAAAGATAAGCTGTTGTTTTAAAGGGCTTCAGCCATGTCAAATGACAACCATGATTCAGTAATTCATACTAGGGCCAGAACCTATCAGCCTGTAACTCCTTGGGTCCCTCTGTGGACTCACAATTTTACCTGAGCCTCACAATCCAGTCAATAGAAAGAAAAACTTAGCAAAGTCACTAATGAGGAAAACTTGTCCCACAACTCCCTACAGTAACCCTGCTTCCTCCCTTTCCTCCCTACATACAGCAGATTTAACCATTCGGTTATCCCAGTCAACAAAAGCCATAGATACCCAAACAAACAAACCTGAACAAATGTTTCAAAATCCTAAAAAACAGATTTTCAAGTACTGACTAGGTGCATATGCCACATCAGATACTGGCAAAATTATATGATAACATAAATTAATACACTAAATTTTCCTCCCATGTAGTCATTAAAATTCCTACATCTCTGATTTACAAGATAAGTCTCATAGGAAACAGAAAGAGGTTTGTCTCATATCCATAAAAAATAATTTCTAGGCTAAGCATGACAGACATGCTTGTAATCCCAACACTCTGGGAGACTGAGGCAGAAGATTGTAGGATTGCTATTTCTTGTCTAGCCTGGACAAATCAGCAAGAACCTGTCTCAAAAGTGGGGTGGGGAGGGACAGAATGTAACTCAATGCAGCAGTCCAAGATTCAGTCCTAGTACCTGCACAAAAATTGTTATATGGCTATTATTATTTCTAGGAGGCACCTATTTTTTAAAAAATGGATTTGGCAATATTAAAAAGGATATTACCAAATCAACACATTCCCATGTTGAGGAATATTTTCATACTACTTCATTTGCAAATTAAGTTTTGCACACATTCCCCCCTTTTCACAAACTTCAACAGTGCCAAAGTAATTAAGACCTATTTTTTAATCCACATATTGAGAAACACAGAAAACAACTAGCACATCTTTTTTCAAAAGGACTCTCCCAAACTCCACCCAACAGAAGAGTGCATTTACTATATTTAAAGCACTGGCTCATCTAAGAAGCTTGTACACACAAAAAGAAAAAAAAACCCTCTATCTAGAGCCTATCTTTTAAAGATCATTATACTTCTGTAAGCATAGAATGTGGCTATTTCTTATTAAAAACTAAACATCTGA
Organism: Ctenomys sociabilis; assembly: GCA_004027165.1. Lineage (NCBI taxonomy): Eukaryota > Metazoa > Chordata > Mammalia > Rodentia > Ctenomyidae > Ctenomys > Ctenomys sociabilis. Next base: position 109,487 of record PVKA01001066.1, on the reverse strand, counting down.
CTTAAATTATCATACAATTGAAATATTTAATATTCTGTTATGCCAATACAAGTCCATTTTATTCATTTGTTCACTTAACTTAATTACTGGGCATGTACAGTGTGCTTGGTCAATTTCTAGGCATTGCTATTAAGCAATGAACAAAACTAAAATCTATGCTCCATAGCTTATTTTCCAGTAGGCAGACAAAAATTACTAAGTCAAATAACAGTATCAATTCTGATAGAAAAGGCAACAGAGAAAAAAATAAAGCTAGATTAAGGGATTAGAGAGCAACTGTAGGGCACAGTGTATCAATTTTAGATAAAGACAGAGGGACTCTTTTGAGGAGGTAACATTTAGCAGAAATCATATGGTAATGTTCCAAGGAAGCAAAAGGAACATCCTTGAGATGTTATCTCTGATCCATGTCTGGCAAGGGATCACCACATAAAATAGGCTTCCTGAACCCGAAGAACTTAATATATAAGCAAAACTTGGCAATACAAGACAAAATTCAGGTTTCAAACTTCATTAATTAATTTGGTACTAGAGGCTGAGCCCATTCACACTGAGCTAGAGCCCCAATCCTTCCTTTTTGTTATTTTGAGACGGGGTCTTGCCAGGATGCTAAATTGTCCAGGATGGACTTGAATGTGGGATCCTCCTGCCTCGGGCTCCCAGAGTTCTGAGATGAAAAGCATGTGCCACCATGCAAAGCAATGATATGATATTTAAACATGATGGTCTGGCTTGCTTAGGGAAGGAGATTAAATCTTATTTGACCTCAGTTTTCATGGATAAACCAGTACCAATACTCAGTAGGAGAAAAGGAAGAAACTTGACATCAGAGGCAAAGAAGAAACAGAAACATAGTAAAGACAAGTCTAGAAAATGAAGAGTAAACTTACTCATCAAAATGAGAAAATTTGAGAACAAAAATGCAGGTTAGGAAGCTTTATCCATTTTCCATTTAGAAAATATCTATTTAGAACCGAGCTAAAACATCAAAATTGTTCAAGAAAGATTCACTCCAACTCCCATAGGCACGTATTTCCTCTCTTCTAACCCATTTTCCTCAGATTTGTCACAAAATCCAGATGCCCTGACAATCATTACCTTGTTTCAAACATAGTTCCTAACACACAAGTATTATCTAAAATGTATTTGCTCAATCAACTATAGTAGAGTAAAATGGGAAAAATGTACCTACTATCAGGATGCTAACAAGATAAGGTATTAGCCAATGATACCCAAATAATCTCCACAAACATACAAAGATAATTCAAGAGGAAAGGGATAGCCATTTCAACAAAGGGTTCTAAAGCAAGTGAGCATTAGGCCAAGATACCCCCTAACCAAATCAAAACAAATCTCAAAAGAGGTCATAAGGATAAAACATAAAACTATAAACTTTTTGGAAAAATAGTATAGGAAAACATTGGGGGAATCCACTAATAAGCAAAAAATTTTTAGATTAAAGCACAATCCATAAGGTGAAAATGAACAAATTACAACTTGTTCAAGCTAATTTTTTTTCTTTGTTTGGCAAAAGACCGTATCAAGGAAGATTGCTCAGTAGAGTAAATGCTTGCCTGGTAAGTGCAGGGTCCTGAGTTCAATCCCCGGTACCATAAAAAACAAAAACAAACAAACAAACAAAAAACACATCAAGATAAAAAACAAGCTATAGCTTAGACCATAATACCATATTTGCAAACCACCTATATGATAAAGGAGTAGTATTGTTTATAGCAACTCTCAAAGACAGACAGTGAAAGAAAAAAAAAACACTTCCCTAGAAAATAGACAAAAAAACATAAATAGGCATTTCACTAAAGATTACAGAAATGGCAAGAAAGGTTATTCAAAATTATCAGCCAAAAGGCAAAAGGCAAATGTATATTAAAACCACACTAAGATAACACAATACATACATATATTAAAATACCTGAACAACAACAACAACAAAATAAAAGCCTGGCCTTAGCAAAGGCGGCTGAGGATGTATAGCAACTGGAATGTTAACTGAATCCATTCAGTTAACGATGAGATGCCACTATATACCTACTAAAATGGATAATATAAAAAACACTAAATGCTGGCAATCACAAATTGTCTGATTTACCCTCATCCAATAGGGAGTCAGTCCTCATTCCAGAGGCAAAATTGCTCAAATAGGCCATGAAGAACTGTACCATATTTCCCCATCTAGTCTATTAATGATCATGCCCAAGCATGGAGCCTCTGTGACAACTTAAAGTACATAACTATGTATGGAAAAAACCTGTTCCATGTTATTTGATATTCAGACAGATACTGATGTTAAACTCAATAGCCTATGTTTTAGGGTAATAATATCATTAAGCTTCTCTTCTGGAGGGTTAACAACTTAAGTGTGCAGAACCAAAAACGAGAGAAAAACATGGACTAGAAGGATAGCTAACACTGCAGCCCAAGCCCTTCAAGGCCAGTGAGGACTGAGGATATAAAAGAACCTGTACTGTAACATCCTGTAACTCAGTGGTGTCTTAAATTTTCTGATCAAGGAAATTATGCTCACAGAGGAAAGTGATCAACGATGTAGATGTACAGTGTACCTAAGGAGAGTCAGAGAGAAAATATTTGCTCAGGCTTTCAGAGAGCAAATTGGTCAAGCAATAGCCGTGATTCATCCACATGGCTGATACCGACAAAAGATCTACAAACCGCTGTATAGGATTTTGGGGTAAATTCTGAGGGGATCTATCTGACTGACCTCAGCAGATACAAAAGATACATTTTTTTGTTATATAGGTCTTGCTTTATCTTAACCATCCAGCAGAAAAGTATAAAAACAAGGTATAAAAAGTAAAGCCATACTAATATGCTGAGCTGTAAAAGGCTCAAGTCAACAACTTCTGACATTGCCAGTCATGCAAATAACCCACTACTATTATAGACTACTAGACCATATTGGATTACTTTGCTGAACTCATGCACCTACAATATACAAATGGCAATGGAATACCCATCTTTGTTTAGCCCTATTTTTTAAAATTTTTTTCGTCATATTCTGTAGGGACTTAAAAGTTTAACGTATCAAAATACCTATTCCATGTTAAGCCTAAGATGTTTGATATTTAGACAGAGTAAACTGAACTGCATATGTTGCAGGGTAATAATAAGCTTCTCTTCTGGAGGGTTAACAACCTAAGTTTGCAGATCAAAAATTAGAGAAAAGGAAGGACTGCAAGGTCAGCCAACATTTTGGCCCTAGCCTTTCAAGACCAGTGAAGACTCAGGCTATAGGAGAACTTGTATTGTAACATGATGTAACTCAGTGGTGTCCCAAATTTTCTGATCAAGGAGATAATGGAGCCACAAGGAATGTGGCTTAGATGCTTAAGGAGAGTCACATGGAGAGAAAACATTCTCTCAGGCTTCAGAGAGCAAATTGGTCAAGCAATGGTCATGACTCGTCCACATGGCTGACACTGACAAAAGATCTACAAAGTGTGGTACAGGGTTACAGGATAAACCCTGAGGGTACTTGACTGACCTTATCTGATACAAAAGTTATATTTCTTGTTATAGAGGTCTTGCTTTATCTTGGTCTTAACCATCTAGCAGAAAAGTATAAAAACAAGGTATATAAAGTAAAGTCATAGCCGGGCATGGTGGCGCATGCCTGTAATCCCAGCACTTGGGAGGCTGAGGCAGGAGGATTATTATGAGTTCAAGACCAGCCTGAGCTACAAAGTGAGCTTAAGGCCAGCCTGAACTGTATAGTGAGACCCTGTCTCAAAAAGACAAAAATAAATAAATAAATAAATAAAGCCATATCAACGTGCTGAGCTGTGAAAGGCTCAAGTCAAAATAACCCACTACTATTGTGGACTGCTGGACAGTGTTGGATTGTTTTGATGAATTCATGCACCTATAGTATTTAGATGCTAATGGAATACTCATCTCTGACAGAACTAAACAAAAAAAGGGGATACAAAGGAAGGACCGTTTTCTGTTTGTATATATAGAACAGTTGGGATACATTAACAGCTACTTTCGCTTAAGTCAATGAGAAGAAAGATTTGTACTAATAGTGTTTGGACAGGATATCCTCTCTGTTTCTTGTACTATGGATAACTACAAAGAAGATAACAATCTACAATGTATTAATCATTAAAACTGTCCTATTTTTTAAAAAATCAAATAGTAAAAAAAAAAGAATACCCATCTGACAAAAGTAAACAAAAAAGGAAGATATAAATGACCATTTTATAGTGGAAAAATACATATGTATATATAAATCTGTATATACAAAACAGCATACATATAGAGAAGAAAGTTTTCTTTCAATGAGAAGAAAGTTTTGAACTAATAGTGTTTAGACAAGATACCATGTCTGCATCTTGTACTATGAATAACTACTACAAAGAAAATATGCAATGTATTAATTATTTTAACTGTCCTATTAACCTATTTTGAAACTGTCTCATTGCTACTTCTTTCTCAATAAAATTAATATAAAAAAATAAAGTACACAGATTGGAGAGCTCCAGACAGCTGGATGGCATCTGGTCTAAGGTGTGAGTGCTCCCACAGCCTCCCCCACACCTCTTCTATACCCTTTGTATAATCTTTATTTATTTATTTTTTAAATCTTTATTAAGACAGAGATGGATGGATGGATGGATGGATGGATGGATGGATGGATGGATGGATGCTGTTTGGGATACAAAGAGTGGAATATACCACTCTATTACTGGGACTGTAAAATAGAGCCACTTAAGGAAAATTTGTCAGGTTCATAAAAACTACCAAGTAAACTAGGATTTATGTGCACATTTATATTCACACAAAAATTGATATACATGTGTTTATAATGACATACAAGAAATAATGTAGATAACCTTTAACAGGAAAATGGTTAATGAAATGTGGCACAATTCAGCAATATGGAGGAAAAAACTAGTAATAACAGCGATTCTGATGACATCTCTATAGAGAATTACACCGAGTATAAAGCCAACCTAAAAAAAGCCAACCTAAAAAGATACCCTGCATGTTCATGTTGTACTTCATTCTTGAACTGATCAAATTATTAAAATGGAGACCAGGTTAGTGATTTCCGGATAGAAGAAACAAAGAGAAGGGAAACAAGTGGCTACAAAAGGGTGATGTGAAGCACTGTTGCTGGCAATTTTCTGTAGCTTGACTATACAGCAATGCCAACTTTCTGGTTGTCTCAGACTCTTGTGTCTGAGATGTTACCATTGGAGGGGAATGGGTAAAGAGTTCATATCTCTATTATTTCTTACAACTCCATGTGAATCTACAGCTACCTCCAAAAAAGATTTTAACTATTAAAATTTTTTAAAAGGATACAAGTTAACATTACAGGGTAGAAAACTCTTCAGGGCTGGCAGAGGCTGAACATTTTCTGTATAAACCCAGGTTCAATACTAATTAGGTTAAAAGGGACAGGAGCTTAAGAGGCACAAATGGCACAACTGGGACCATCACTAAGGGAATCAAGAAAACTTAGCATTTTTCTATCTGTGGATAGCATGGCTAAGAATCAACCAAAACAATACCCTTTGTCTTGTCTTGAAAACACTATTCTTTACTTGCTAATTTCACTTTTCACTGCACAGCATATTCTGTTCTTTCATCTGGTACCTGGGATTGAACTCAGGACTTGTGCTTGCCAGGCAGGCGCCTATGCTACTGAGCTACACCATGGCCCCACAGCATATTCTGATCTATCTGTAAGACTTCCAAGTATTCCCTGCAAAGGTTTTAAAAGACAAAGCTGTATCACAACTTGTGTTTAAAAGTCAAGGGTTGGGGAGATGGCTCAGTAGAATAAGCGCTTCCCTGGCAAGCGCAAGGGCTTGAGTTCAATCTCCAGTTCTGCCAAAAAAAGTCAGCACAACGGAACTTTCCTTATAGATTTATGCTATTACAAGCAGGAGCAAATAAATCCATGATTTTATTTTTATTTTAAATAAAAAGAGAGGACAGTAATGGCTCCAAACAGGAAATGTCTTAATAATTGCACGAAATTTAACTGGAGTAGAATGAAAATTACAAATTCTTGATCAACTTAGTGATCACTACAATATTTTTATTCCCCTTTCACAGAGAATGTCCTTTTCTTCCTCTTACGTAACAGAGGATGGTGGTGTGCATTAAGGACTTCCATAACCGGCTAATCTAGCAAGTAATGTTTATTTTCTTTCAGTAACTTTTTTTAATCTTCATAGTGACAGGACCAAATTCTATGGAGCTAAAATTTGCCAACAAGATATATCTAATAAGAAAATATATAAGCTTTCTTCAGGTGAAGTTCCCAAAGCTGCACCGGAACACATTTTGAGGCAACATTCTCAAGACTAAAATCAGTCAAAAACATTAATCCATTAAAACTTAACTTCAATTTTGCAAGTATTTCCTGAATGGTTATGCCCAATCAGTGTAAAAGCAGTAAGGATACAACACAGATGATATAGTTAATATTGCCTAGTAAAAAAAGTCATGAGACTAAGGTTTCAAGAATGGTAAGATGCAGATAGATGTAAGTTGCCAGTCTCCAAAAAGCACATGAAATCACTAAAGCAGAAAATAAAAAGATGATCAAGGGGAAATGATGTATGGACAGAGACCTAAAGGGTAAGCAGATACCAGCCAGTTGAGAAAAGAAGAAAATAGTATAACATAACAGATTACATAAATATGTACCGCCATTCACTTAAAAAGAAAAATACAATGATAATATTCCCACCTAGAAAATTAAAACAAAAGACTCAAGCACTTTAGTAGGAACAAAATCCAGTATTAATTAATAGCTGTTATGGTTCATGTCTAGCTGTTCCTCCAAAGCCTCATGCAGTCATTGGAGCAGCCTCTAGAGTCTGTGATTAATTCATGATCCAATGCTGTGATTACAGATGTAAGTGCTATACCCACCCACCCCAATTCACCGCCCCCGCAGATAATCTACATACAAACATAAGGAAATAAGAGAGGCTAACTAGCTTCCACAGTAGCTGCTCCTCCTTTTGCTCTTTAATGTCTTCCTCCACCATGAACTGCTGCCCTGTGCCATGTGCCTCTCTGTCTCGGAGCCAGCCAAGTATGAACTGAAATCTCCACTAACTGTGAGCTAAACAAACCTTTTCTTCCTTAATTTTGGGTGTTGGATATTTTGTCCCAGCAATGAGGAAAAAGTAACTAAGACAATAACCAAGTGGATACTGAATTTACAGATCAGAAAAAGATAAATCTAAGCTGGTTTTTAGAAGCTCAGAAATACATAGCTTGGTGCTAAGATCAATAAAAATTCATGAAACATGAGCCCTAGGCACCTCCCAAAGTGAGTATGTAGACAAATCTTAAAAAAAGAAAGTTGACAAGTAAAACTGTTTAAGAGGCAAACTAGAATTCCTAAATTTCTTCTCCCACTCGAAAGAGCAGACTACCTAATCTCTTCTAGATAATGGATTCAATGACAACAGTAATAGGAAGAAGGGATGAAAAATGAACAGGAAAAAAAACCATGAAATTCTACCTCCTAAACTATGAGGATTCTGGTTTTTCCCTTCTCCTTAGTAATCAAAAAGTTAGCAGCTGGACTTAAAACCTCCAGATTCTTCTCTAGGAGACTAAGTGCATATACGTCACCCACCCAAGAGGAGGAATGGGCAAGCACAGTCGGAGACTTCCTAACAAAATGGCCCTCATCAAACTCCCATCAGTGCAGCTATTTTCAAGCCCATCCATATGCAAAGACCTTCTAATTCAGCTACTTACAATAAGACTTCAACTGGTTTTGTTTTTAAACTCATTTTAACTTATTTATTTGGTACAGGGTCTCACTACATAGCTCGGACACTAGTGATTCTCCTATCTCAGCCTCACCAGCCCTGGGATTACAGGCATGTGCTACCATGCCCTGGCCACCATGCCCAGTTTTTGGTGGCTGGCTTGGTGAGGAACCAGCATGGCATGGGGTACTGGGGATCAAACCTGGGTCCTTGTGCTTGCCAGGCACTTGTACTGCCAAGCTATCTCCCCCTGATCTCATTTCAACTTTTTAAGCTACATTCTCTAATTAACTGAAGGTGGGATAGAAAGGAAGAATAGAGCAGTACTAAGCAGTGATTTGATTTCTCATTTTTTAAAGTATCATACACATAGCAAATACTTAAAAGCAGTAGCGTAAATCACTCTCAATCCTAAAGTGCAGCCAAAACAGGGTACCTAAAAAGTAAAAAAGTACTCAACCTGTATATCCATTAACATAGATGGCAACTCCACTAAAAATTGTAGATGAAGTCCCATCCTTCTGCAGAGCAGCATCTGATCGGAACTGTTCCTCCAATTTCTGGACCTTGGCAGCCATATACCCACCCTAGAATTAAAGAAAAAGTAAACCAATCATAAAAGTTACAAGTTATTCTACTCCCTTTTTTTTGTAAATGAAATTTATATTTTAAAAAATAAAAGGGCCTTACTCTGTATCAGAGGTCAAAATAAAAATCTCATGAGCCACAAACTAGACAAGATAATAAAACACACAGACAAACAAGACTTTTACCTCTGTCAATTCAATTCCCAATAATCTTACTACATTCTTGTTACTTTCAAACAGGAAAACACTAAGTCAATCATAAAAATATCACAACATACTGCTCTTACATAATCAAGTTACATGAAAGTTTAAACCAACCAGAAATGTGAAAAGAGGTCTAAGAACACATTTTCATCTGGCTTCCTCTCTTCTATACAGAAAGCTTAAGGGAAGCAATCTAACAAACCAGATGCATGGAGCAAGGCTACAAAAAATGATTCAATGGCTAAATTCTGGATCAAATTAATCTATTTCACAGCAATACTAGTTTTCATTAGGTACCTTCTACCTCAGAAAGAATATTTTTTAAAAAATCATTGAATACCTTTGGTAGATTTATGAATTCAGCCTTACTTTTCCTGATCCTCAAAATAATTAAGTATAAGCATTTTGAACTAATAGGTCTTTAATTTGAAGCTACAGATACCTAAAAGTATTTTTTCTCAAAATGGAAATAACTTCATTTTTCCCAATTAAAATATTACATGCTTACAGTAAAAAATGTTTTAGAAAACAAACATAAGATATAAAAAAATGCTAAAATCAGTATAATCTCATTAATATTTTAGGGTGTTATTTTCAAATCTTATTTTTATGCTTCACAGCATAAAAATTTTATGAAAGTAAAATCACTTATCTCCTATTTTTAGATATTTGTTTTACTAGGAATTATTAGCAATATTGAAATAGTCATCACATATTAAATTACTGTGTGCAGAATATTTACTTCTTCCAGTTAAAATTTCTGAATAAAGTTTAATGATTTAGTTTTATCAATACTGCAAATGCACTGAAAATGCACTGTGATAAACCATAGTTGGTATATGAATTTACAATTTACATCTTTTTTTTTTTTTTTTTTTTGACAGAACCAGGGATTGAACTCGGAACTGTTTTCCCTTGCACTTGCCAGGGAAGCGCTTATTCTATGAGCCATCTCCCCGCCCCATACAATTTACATCTTAAAGTACATCATAAACTAAAAGAAAAATGAGAACTAGCTATTCTAACACAATCATTTTTATTCTTCAAAACACACCCATTTTTCCCAGTCATTTTCAGCTCGCTTCCTCCATCCACCTCGCCTCATGGTGGAGCTTCTGTATTGGGGGAAAAAAAGACAGGTCAGTTTTCTAACACGATGCACTCCCTACTTCCCTATCAAGAAAATGAGATATTAAAATAGAGATGTTTAATCAATGAAAGCCAAAAGTATAGTACTGTGTTTATTTTCTAAAATGTACCATATAAGTAGCACTGTGTTGTACTGCACACATACTTTTTCCAAAATGTACCATTCACAGGAAGCTTTAGAAGTAAAATGTATACCTTTTAAAACACACTCTTTAGCTGGAGATGTGGCTCAGTAGTGAAGCTCTTTCTCTGTATGTACAAGGCCCTGGGTTTGATCTCCAGCACCACAGAAAGAGGAGAGGGGAAGAGAGAAGGGGGAGAAGGAAGAAGGGTAGAAGGGGAAAAGAAGAGAAGGGGAGAGGGACGAGGGAGAGAAAAGAGGGAGGACAGAGGGAAGATGGAGGGAGAGAGGGAAGAGAGGGAGAAGAGAGAGAGCAAGCATGCAAGCTCCAAAGCCCCACAAAACAAAACACCCAGTCCTATAGAATTATCAGGCTTAACTACTACTTGAAATTAAAATTTCAATAGGAAATTTCTTTATGTGGTCCTAAATAGCAATCCTACCGTGTATATACATAAAGGTCATTGTTAATAGCCCAAACTTACTTGTTACCATTAATTAGTTATTTTATTTTTGGTCTGTCTGTCTGTCTGTTTTGAGACAGGGTCTTGTGAGTTTAAAATGGCCTTGAGCTCACAACAATCCTCCTGCCTCAGCCTCCCAAGTGCTGGAATTATAGGTATGCTCCACACTTGGGTCTATAATACAGATTTTCAACATAATATCTTCTTACATACTGGACATTTAAGGTGTATTCACAGTGTAATATTCTATAAAAAGCCCTAAAAAAAGTCAATAATTACATTTTATATGATATGACCCAATAAGATCACTGACAGTAACTTTGTTAAACTGTCATTCTTCTAAACGCAACACTTAATCAACTATAAAACCATGAAGATGACAAATTGATGGCTTACCTTTCATGTCAGTGGGATTAGTGTTATCCAAGACATAAAACAATTTATTGAATCAAATTAGGCACTAAATGAAACATCTTGTAAAAGTCAAATTCTTCTAAATAAAATGGTCATGTTAGGTACGTACCTTTTCTAGCACAGTACTATATAGCTTTATACCAAGTGTTTTTAAGCCTTATGTGTTATGGAACTCAAATTACCTTTGATATATACTACTAATTTCTATTTGTTTATTGAAAGAAACAGTTAATGTTTAAAACGTTTTTTGACCAATTTCACGTGTTTACATCTATTAATCTGAACAACTACTTTGAAGACAATATGCAACATAAAAACTACTGCTGAGTTTCTATCATCTTGTTTTTTTGAAATTTTGTATCATTTCTAATTTTCTTATTTTTTCATTCTCCATAAAATAAAATAAATGATTTATAAGAATTATTTAACACATGAGAAACACATTAATAGCTATCTTCTTTCAAATTCTCATTTTTGGGATACTGTAAGATTTGGTTTCTCTTTGCTGACATTTATATTAATAATGGATATATATTGCCCATACATAAAAGATGCCTAGATGACATACAAAAATAATTTCTCAAAGAGTTTAAGTCCCAGCAGATAGACAAAATGTTTCAGGTGCATGTACAAAGTGCTCTGAAAATATGAGGTAAGCTGATTAACTTTTTTAGAGACAATTTTGATTTTAGGTTTATGGCTAAAGGTGTATGCTCATTATCACATCCTAGAACAGACTTACTATTTATTATTATTATTTAGTACAATGCCTACAGGGCCTCACTATGTAGATCAGACTCGTGCTGATCCTATTTTCAGCCTCCCAAGGGTTGGGACTACAGGAGTACACTACCGTGTCCAGGAAGGGGCCGGCACAGCACCCTGGGGATTGAACCCTGATCCCTGCATCTGCCTAAGCAGGCACTTTAATCCACTGAGCTATCTGGCTGGCCCTAGGCTTATTATTATTTTTTTTATTTACTTTGTTGTTATAGGGTCTCACTATGCAGCTTGGACTCATGGTGATCCTACTTTCGGCCTCCCCAGCACTGGGATTACAGGAATGTGCCACCACACTCAGACTCTGGCTAGCTCAGTCTGCCGTGCCAGGGCAACAATCCCAGTCCCCATGTTGCCTAACCAGGCACTTTAGTCTGCAGAGCTATCTCACCGGCCCTGGAATGGACTTATTTTCTGTTAATATTTCTTATCTTTCCAAGTGGCCCCCTTAGTTCCAACCCTAATCTTAAAGAATAAAGAATATGTTAATATATAGTTCTCAATTTCATGTAAGTTGCTCTTAAAAATAAAAACAGAACACTTTGAACATTATATGCTAAGGATGCATTCTCACAATAATTAAGTACTGCTATTAATCTGCATAAAGGTAAATCAAAGAAAATATATTTCAAAGTTTAATTAATTTGCTCAATCATTTAAGACCCCCATTTACCTAAGATCCTGTAGGCTCCAAAACCAATAAGAAAATCCCTATGTTTTAATGAAGTTATACAAGTATGAAAGAAAGTTGAACACTATACAACACATCGTTTTTCAAACATTCAAGGCATACAAAGCCTACCAAATAGTGAAAATTACTGGCCAAGAATCAGAAGAAGATTCAGTCAAAATCTGGTCTAGTAGCACTATCACATTCCCCTCTCAAAGGAGCAGACAACAGTGCAAGTGAAGGGCCAGCAAGGCGGCTCAGCAGACTAAGCGTCTGCTTAGGCAGGTGTAGGAACTGGGGCTCGATCCCTGACACAAGCTGCCCCTGCCCCTGGGCAAGCTTAGCCAGTGTGATGGCACACATCTATAATACCAGCACTAGGGAGGCTGAAAATAGAGGAGGATGGCTACAAATCCAACCTGCGTAATGAAACTCTATACCAAATACATGAAAAATAATAAATAAAATTGGCAAGTGATGTACCTTTGACTCAAAGAAAAACTATACAGCAGATGAAATTAATCCGGAAGAAGCTAATGTGTAATTACTCTTGCAAATTGTGATGTATCACGATGTTAAGGCATAAATTTCTGCTAACTAGTAAGGATCAACAAAAAATAAAGCTGCTCTGGCAGCATCTCTGCAGCTACATCCAAGGAAAATTTCTCTAGATGACTGATTCTTCAAATAGGACTTCCTTAAAAGAGTAAAGAGTAATGAGCCTGGACACAGACACCTGACAGAAACATCCTATCCTGTTCCAAGCAATCTTCTGAACTGCAATATATTTTCTTTTCTCAACTCATTCACTAAGAGACTTTCCTGTATCAATAAGCTATCCAACTATCAAGCTAGACTGGAAAATAAAAACCACCTTCTTTTTTAGAGGAAACTCTTCCAGACTGAAGTTGTTCTCTACTGCCTGGTGACCTTGGGGAAAGTGATAAAAGCCTTTTTAAATTTGTAATGAACAATCTAATATAACCTACCAACCTCTCCTTACTTAGCAGCATTAACAGAGGAATCAAAATGGGCGTCAAAAGCTTAGTTCTAAAATGGATAAAGCGTGAATTCATGTATGTAAAAGTACCCCTGTACCTAGCATCTCAGTTATGACCTCAAAAAACATTACTGCTGTTGTAGTACTCTATGCTGTCAGTTCACAGAACGAAATGCAAATGAAACCACATATGCAGAACACCCTTTCAAAAACTGTAACATACACAACGCTGTTATTTTAAATAGGCACCCATGATCTACAAAAGCACTCACTCTGCTATCTATCTTTTCACCTATAAAACAAGTATAACTGATTAGTGCTCAGCAGATTCCCTTAAGAGGCCATACATGGATGAAAGGTGGACGTGGCAGAGGAGTTGGGGGAAAGTTTTTAAAAGGAACAAGCAAATAAGGTTCCACTGTCTAAATTAACAGCTGTTTTGCAACTTTTAGTTATGGGGTCTGAGTTGTTCTCCAAGAAAAAGCTTAATGACAGGAAAAAGATAGATATTTGAGACTGATGAAATAAGATCAAGTATAAAGACTTGGCTTAGTCTTTGGCTCTCCTATGTTTTTACATTTCATGTGTTTTCATCCCAGCTGTGTATATCAAGAGCCGAGGGATTCAAAACGCCTACAAGGCAAGACTTCCACACCTTCCCTACTCTCTTCAGAGATGTTCAAATTTCTAGGCAGTCTCATTAAGGTATTTACATTATAACAAGATTACCTGTGCATGGCTTTTATCTAACTTTAGTTCATTTTTTGCTGGAGCACACTGTTATCAGTTCACTCTGGCCTTCAAATGCAGATTTTAAGAGGCTGGCCAAATCTCACTAAAAAGAGCTTCATTTTGCTTTTTCATTATGGTTATTGTGGGACTTTAATACCTACTAGGGGAATGTTCATCCCCTGCAGAAATCATTTTCATGAAAAAGTGGTATTTCATTGATTTACTGAAGAATATTAACACACTAAGTTCTAAACAGTTCCTCATACACAGTAAACTCCTACAGAAAACACACAAACATGTACTCATCAATATTAATTTGCTGGTTACAGATTTGTAACTTTAAAGTCTAGTGACCATTAAGAAATAACATTGCTCCCAGGCATGCCATGCCACTCACTGAGAGGATGAATGAGACCGGGTGGGTGGGGTGGCGCGTGCCTGTACCAGGAGTAATACTGCCTTAGAGTAGCATTTAATCAGTTTCATTACTATAGTCACACATAGATACATTCTCTTGCTTTTATTTAATATGCTAAATACTTGCTGAATAAAGTTAGTATGAAGAAAAACATGGAATGAGTGAATGAACACAGTTCAGTATTCTAACACAGTTCCCCAATATGACATAAAAGCAAAGAAAGCAGACAATCAGAATTATTGTAATTCTGCAATTCCACTGCTGATATATGCCAAAAAAATACCTAAAGTAGGGGCACAGTAAATGTTTACTTGTATATTCATACAATATTCACAGCAGCAATACCGGCAATAGCCAGAATCCAAGAGTTCACTGAAAGGTGAGTGGATAGACAAAATGTAGTATATACATACAGATTGAAAACTGATTCAGCCTTAAAAAGGAAGACATTTCTTGCCAGGTATGCTGGTACAAACATGTAATCCCAGCACTCTGGGAAGCTAAGGCAGGAACAAGTTCAAGGCCAGGCAAGATATCTATTTCAACATAAAAAATTACAAACAGAATGGATGAAGTCCCTGAATTCAATATCCAGTACCAGAAATAGGTAACGAAAACTAAAAAAAATTCCAAAACACGCCTAGAACATTCCCCTAGTAGGTATTCAGCATGGATGAAACATGGATGAAGACATTACACTAAGTTAAATCAATTCATAAAAGGACAAATACTTTATGGTTCTACTCAAAAGAGAAACTTCAAATAGTTAAATTCATAACAGTACTATGCAACTTTTACACCAGTATTTATATAATTTGTTGGAAACTACATGAGGAGGGCATGGGACTGATAAAGGAAAAACAGAATCCCCAACCTGTCAGCTGTCAGATGTGCTGAGTTTATATCACTTGAAATCAAGGAATGAATTCCAAAGGACAAAAGAGGTTAAGAGTAGGAAAGGTTTACTGAAAGATAGCTCCTGAGAAACAGAAGGAGTTCTGAGTGGATGGCCAATGAGGTCCTCTCTCAGGGTTTTATTGTTTGTTTCTTTTGGTTTTTGGCAGAACCGGGGATTGAACTCAGGCCCTTGCACTGGCCAAGCAAGTGCTTATTCTACTGAACTATTTTCCAGGCCCCTGTCAAGGGTTATTTATACAGCAAAGTCACAATGGGCATACAATGTGGGTCAAATAGGATTACAATTATAATAGGCTAATACTGTCCAATAGGGAAATGGTGTACATAGCACCGTACATAGAGAAAACAAAGCCATTTGGGGTGAATGGTATCTATCTCAACTTTCAGAACCAGGTGGTGCTAATTATAGTATAATTCCAAGTTACTCCTTATGCCTTAAGGAGGTAGATCTAGACACTGTATCTTTATCCTGAGACCTAATCTTCAGACACATCTCCAGCCACAATTTTGATGTCTATTTTTCACTGATTTCCTTGAGTGCCCCATCCCTTTCTCACTATATTATTAGTTTCTATCTAACTTAGCAGACCATAATGACTACCCTTTCCAGCTCCACAAACACCAAGATGCCACTGTATACTAAAACATTTTCCTGTTACTTTTATACCACAATAAAAGAATTTCTGTACTAGAGGAAGTATCTGTTTTGAGCCAGGGTCTCACACTATGTTGCCCAAACTAGCTTGAACTCCTGGGCTTAGCAATTCTCCTGCTTCAGCCATGCAAATAGCACTACTTCACCCAGGTAATACACTATCTTGATCAATAAATACAAAACCCAAAGGACTGGCCTGGGGAGATGGCTCAGTGGAATAAGTGCTTCCCTGGCAAGCACAAGGGTTGAGTTCAATCCCTGGTTCCCCCACCTCAAAAAAAAAGGACTTTAACCTATCAAATAAAAGTAGCACATAACACTCCCAAAAAAGAAAGGAAAAAAATAATAAAACCTTTAAATATAAGCCTTTTTTGAAGTGAATTTGATTTTTTTCATTTCTTTAAATATTTTCTATTAGCTTCCCATTACTGATTACACTGCTTTATGCCTCTAAGTATTCAATCTTACTAGGGATTCCTTTGCAAAAATATTTCCCTGATCTACTTACAGAAGCAATACATATTTACTACAGAAAAAAAAAAATAAGGAAGGAGAAATCACCCATATTCCTGTTTAAAAATTTCACCTTGACTAATACTTTGTACTCTTCTCTTTTCACTGTACCTTAAAAGTTTTAAAAATTAAAGCTTAAGTTCTTACATTTAAACCTACCATTATTAATAGCTTACATTTCTACAAAGCTTTTTTTTTTAAGACAGCTCTTTATACATCTAAATCTTTACATCCACAGAACAGGCAAGCCCAGTATGTATTTTGCACACAGTTGCTTTCTAGAATAAGCAGCTCAAAACAGGCTGATTGCTAGCTTGTAGTACAAAAATTACACTTACTTTTAAAAAATTAATATTCCCAAATCTTCAATTAAGAAAACAATGGTATCAACATGAACTGCTGAAAAATAATAAGCTCACTAAATTGTACTTCCCTAACAATCAACAACACAGATGCTTACTCACCTGGGAATCAAGCACCTCCTTGAGCCAGACACAAATCCTCAAGGACTTAAGAAGCTCCTTCTGGATCGGCCTCAACTAGGCCATATTCATGAGAAGTAGAAACCCAGGGATAGCAACAACTTCATTCCTAACAGGTTCACTGACCTTAAGCAACTCACAGTCAGACCTTAGTTCTTTACTATCTGGACAGAGTAGGACCCCAATATGTACTAATTACTTGTACATCTACTTATCCCAGTAATAGTGAACCTTTTAGAACTCTCAATGATACAAATGGACCCCTGTGGCATCCGTGCCACATATTAGCCACCACTAACCTAGCCCATCTCATTGCCCTTCATTCAAGACTGAACTGAAAACACCCATGACCATAAGATTCCACTGCCCTATCCCTATGGCGCAGATCCTCAAATTATTGTACTTGCCCCTGAAATCATAAGGACTCCTCCCCTGGATAACAAATTCATCTAATATATAAGGATTCAACCTCAGCTACAGAACAAGGACCAAGACAAAGAGCAACAGGACCCTGGCTAACCTGAACCTAATCTTCTTCAAAGGTGGTCTACTCTTGTGTGCCAGTGTATACCTGTCTATCAGAGTATGGCCCCTTCAGTTACTCAAGCTTGAGTCTTCTGTCTTTATCCTTCCTTTCCAATTTGAAGTTTTTTCTATAAATTCATGCTTTGGTTTTCATTTCAATTATTACTAAAGCAAGGACCATGCTAGCAAGTGACATTAAGATGTAGAAGACAAATATATGTATAACAAGTACTTGCACTGTCCCAGTTTAAGGCAGATCTTCTTGAAAGGAAACCTGGCTCAATTCAATATAACCAAGAATTTTCTCGTTTGGTTATGCTTCATTTGACAAGATAAATCATGTAAATACAAGCTGAAGGGGGCATTCTAAAAGAATTACTAATAATTGTCTCCCCTGGAATTACAGACTATCAAAGGAAAGAAGGGATACAAGTAGAAGCACCATTCTGATAAAGCACCAAATAGAACTGACTTCTCTAGCCTTCCAGAGCACAATAGAATCACCTAGTTTCCAAACACTCTCCCTCAACTTTCCTGGTTTCTTATATTCCAAACCATATCACCTAACTGCTCTTATTAAACATTTCTACTAGGATGTCTGACAACAGGAAGGCGAGGCCTGCAAATGTTCACTGGGCAAAACTTGGCATCTCTACCTTCATTTTCTCTATACTACTACCACAAATCTTGGATTAAATCCTTACGTTGTTTACTCAGAACAAGGTTTATTAGCTTTAAATTGACCTAATCTGTCTCACTCCCTCTCTTTAAGATTAAGCACACCAACCTAGGAGTAATTTTCAGGATCTGAAGAGACATCTAATTGCCAGCTTTTCCAATGTCCAGTATCAAGATAACCTGGAATGATGCCTACACCTCTCAAGTCATTGTTCTAAATTTGTAGCTGACCAGATAAAAAGCAGCAACGGGGGAAGGGGGCAATAAGACTCTGTCCCATGTTGAGTTCACTCTCCCTCCCCATAAAAAGGAACAACTATCCCATGACTGGAGCGAAAGCCACTTTCCTCAACAGAACCATCATCTGACAGTAACCAAATTTCCCCCTCAAGTAATAGCTCTCCCATAATCAATACTGAGATATCCATCAAGCAGACCACAACTTGACCAATTCTGCTGGATATGCAAAAGCCTAATTCCCACCTTTGTTTAGTGTAAGACCTCAAAGCTCCTGTCACCCCTGGAAGACAGATCTTGAACCCCTTTTATCTGTGCTTCCTAAGATAGCCACGCTGACTCAAGGTACTTTCTTTTCCTTCATTACTGCTCCTCTCCTTGACTGAGATTACGGGATGGTGGCCAAGCCTGGTTTAATTGTACCCCTGGAGCAGAGGTTTCTGCCCCAAAACTCCTAGTTAATAGTCCCACTTATTTCTAAGAGTTGATATGTCCAGAAGCAAGGTAAGAAACAAAAGAGTTTCTAGAGATAAAATAATGGAAGGAGAAAAAAGCCACTGAAACCCATGAAGAACTGTTAAATGATTATCTGTAGGTAAGTTCAAGTGACAGTAAATCAGACATTTCAAAGGCCAAGGTAGGACCAGAAATGAAAGAAACTTTGCTGGAGAAAAAGGTTAATGTCAAAGTGGGGATTTTCTTAGCAATGGTTCTCAAGCATGAAGATGCAACTGAATCATCACAGTCAGTTAAAATGCAGACTGCCAGCCAGGTGTGATGCTACCTACATACCTATACCCCAGCACTCTAGGAGGCTGAGGTGTGAGGATCCCAAGTTTGAGCCCAGCATGGCATCTTAACAGTGATTTACAAAGACCTTATCTCAAAAAGGGGGTGGAGCGGGGGTAGCAAACTGTGAAACCCCTGTATTTAATCCCCTGAATGAAGTATGCAATTGGGGATATAAGGCAGGCATGAGGAAGACAGGGATGATAAAGAGACTGTCCCAACTTCTGCCAGATTCACAGGTAACTGGGATGCTGGTTTTAGGCAGATTTTGCCAAGACCTGTATTTGCTTAAGAGTAGTGAATGACAAAGAAGTCAAGGACAGACAGGAAGTCAGAGGGTGCACTAAATAGAAATCTGCTGCAAAGTGATCAAAATAGAATGTCTCCTGTCCTGCTTTCTACTCCTCCCCACAAATTCCAAGTCTAATTGAAGTTTACTCCCTATGCACTGTGCATTTGTTATAACTTGCAATTTTCGACTTAAGTAAATGTAAGCCACAATTCAAGGTTATCAGAGAAAAAAAATTACATAAAACTACCACGCAGAATTAGAGGCACTGACAATGCAACAAACTCATCGAAAAATCAACAACAAATTTCATGTTGGAGAAGATACTCAAAAAGACAGTGCTTAAAGAGGTTGATTAGGGTGGCCCAATAGCTCAGCACTTGTAGGGGCAGGGGCAGGGGGTTCAATCCCTGGCCTGCTGTGCACCTTGGCCCCTCTGCTGGGCCTGCCCCCAGCTCACGCTGAGACTGTAATTGAGACTTGGCACAACTGAGACTTGGAATGGTGACATGCCTGTAATCCCAGGTCTTGGGAAGCTGTAAACAGGTGGATCACTACAAGTCCGATCTAGTAGTGAGGCTCTGAACACCCTGCAGACCCTTTCCTAAAATAAAAATAAATAAATAAATAAACAAACAAACAAAAGAGGTGGATTTAAGCTAGGAACAATATTGATAAGGAGGACTTAAGAGGCTGAGCTGACAGAAGCCCAATGAGTAATTGAAAGCAGAATAAGACTAGTGACTTTCTTACCCTCATTGTTCTTTTTTACCTCAGAACTTTTGAGTTACAACCCTGCCTGGCTCTGGATTTAAGTATATAAACAAACGTGTCAAAAAACTTTCCTTCACCAATGCTTACTTACTCCTTCATTGGTATCTTGGGATAGATAAGTGGCCAACACAAATTTGTTTGGGACTCTTGGAGCTCGGGCATTTGCCTTAAAACTCTGGTAACATGAATATAAATTAAAGAACAAAAGGAGGCTAGAAGAGTGGTTGTGATGTCACAAAGAAGAAAAATTCAAAACTAAAGGCACAAAAACCTCAAACATGTTTAAGACAACATTTTGGAACTGACTGGCATATAAGTAAGTACACACAGCTAAATGTAGTAGTAGTGAATGAACTAAGGCAATTCAAGAAATATAACAGAAGGCCTTCAGTATCATACCAAATGTTGAATGCTGTTTTGCAAGTTTTGGCAAAGCATAAATCTGTAAAGACTAGGGAACAGGGAGGGCACTTACATGGACAAGGAGACTTCCTGGTTCCTAGGCCTGATGTACACCAAGATCTATATATGTGTCACTGCAGACGTACTCATCTCATGCATTTTAACCATGCAATTCATCAGAGCTCTGAATTCACAAGGCAAGCTGATATAATATGCAACTAAAAACACATCTCTAAGCAACTGCAATTAACATCACTCTTTTCTGGATCTATTAGTTCCACCTTCCACAAATCTGTATGTTAAGTATTACTACAAATGAACACAAAAGGAGTAAGAAATTGCCACTGCTTCTTGACTCTTCATACCAAGACCTCCAAGCATGTATTTGTAAAAAGATCCATTTAAGGATAAAGATGCTACATTCTTCAAGACAATGTAAGTCTAGCTTAATATAAGTTCATTTAGTACACTATACCTTAATACTTTATCTGAAAAGTGCATTCCAAGATGATTTACCTTTAGACAATCAGAAATAAATTTTGTTGTGCATACTGACATGTAAATAAATGTTACCTTCCCCAACATCATAAATTTGAACAGTATTTATAACTTCTAAATGTTAAAATCCAAAATCGGGGTCAGGGAGACGGCTCAGTGGAATAAGCGCTTCCCTGGCAAGCGCAAGGGCCTGAGTTCAATCCGGGTTCTGCCAAAACAAAAAAAAAAATTATATCGCTTCTCGGCCTTTTGGCTAAGATCAAGTGTAGTATCTGTTCTTATCAGTTTAAAATCCAAAATCGTTGGGTTATTAAACATTTTTTAATGAAGAGATTATCAACATCTCCATCCCATCCATGAAACATTCCCTAGTGGCTTACTTTTCAATAGTCAGTACTAAATATTTATGTTTAAAAATATAAATTCAAAAAGAAATGCCAAAAAACAAACTTCTCACAAAAAAAAATTTACCTTTTGCATCAGAAAGTGTATACTTTATAACCAAACTAGTAACCAATTTGTGTAAATGAAACTTAGGATTCAATAACTATCAACCCAGGTATTATTTTATCAATAAAAGTTGTAATTCTAAAAATGTACTCTCTTCATATACGTAGTCTATTCCAGTTTCTAATATAATGGAGATCACTAGGCTACCACCATCACTACTATTTGTAACTGTCACAAATTTGGCAAGTTTGTGTTCTTACTGTTTCAGCTAAAGTATAATAAACAATTTGGCTAGCTTTTGTCCCTGGTTCCTGGGAGACTCAACTGAGAATTTTCCAACTGGCACAACCACCTTTGTCTTGTGCAGGTGGTCCTTGGCCCACATCTGACATCTAAGTTTATGCCAACAGAGTGATGCAGGGGGCTCCTAGTTTCAGGCCAGCCTTACTGAAAGGCCAACATGTGATTAGTTAGGGGCTTTGAGCCAGGTGGTATCAGCCTGACTTCCTGACAGCCAGGAGAAGTGAGACTGGAGATGGGAGTTCAGTCATACCTATACAATAAAACTCTTGTAACTGTGGACACCAAAACATGGGTGAGTTGCTTTAATAGTAAACATATACTGACATACTGGAAGAAAGACTAGTTTTATAGGTATGGACACTTCATATTTGGGACCCTCTCCAGCCTAACTCACCTCATGTAAATCCTTTGTCTGACTGATCCTGATTTATACATACACCCTTTAAAATAAAACTGGAACTGCAAGAATTGTACTTTTCTCTGAGTTCTGTGGGTAACTCTAACAAATTATCGAACCTTAGGGTGTATTGGCAAATGCAGAAATCATGATCAGTTGGTCAAAATGAGAATGGCGTGGAAGCCCTGGAGAGTTAAGACTGGTTTCTGAAGTAAGGGGAGTCAAGTGGACTGTGCCTAATCCTTTTTTTTTTTCTTTTTTATATTTAGTATAGATGTACAGGGTTTCACTATTTGGATTGACTCAAGAGTGATTCAGCCTCCCCTGCCCTGGGATTACAGATGTGCACCACAACACCCAGTTTCAGTGGCCCATGCGGTGTACCCAACACAGTATGCAGTACTATGGACAAAACCCAGGTCCTTGCACTTGCCAGGCAAGTGCTCAGACAACTGAGCTATTTCCCCAGCCTTGTCCAGGTTTTTAAAATGGCACAAAATAAATTCAGGAAATTGTCCAGGTTTTTCATAAAAAGGGCCCTGAATCATCAAAAAAGAACTTGGTACCAAAGTAAAAGATGAGAACTTGAAAGACATTTATTTATTTATTTTTTTGTTGCAGAACCAGGGATTGAACTCAGGCCCTTGCGCTTGCCAGAGAAGTGCTTATTCCACTGAGCCATCTCCCTGGCCCTTGAAAGACATTTAAAAGATTGTAAATCTTAATTTCAAATAATCCCAACTAGTGTCTAAGAAAAAAAGGCCCTTTTACCAAGATGGCACCAAAAGCAAAGGAAGCTCCTGTTCCTCCCAATGCTGAAGCCAAAGCAAAAAGGTCTGAAGACCAAGAAAGCAATGCTGAAAGGTATCTGCAGCCACAAAAAAAAAAAAAAAAAAAAAAAGATCCCCACGTCATCCACCTTCCATGGTCCCAGGACACTGCACCTCTTGAAGCAGCCCAAATACCCTCAAAGAGCACCCACAGAAGAAACATACTTGGCCATTATGCCATCATCCAGCTCTCCCTCACCATGGAATCAGCCATACAGAAGACAGAGGACAGCAACACACTTGTGTCATTGTGTATGTCATAGTCACTAGATAAAGAATCTGAAAGAAGGTCTATGTGGGCTAGCCGGATAGCTTGGCAGATTAAAGTGCCTACTTAGGCAGACACAGGGACCCAGGTTCAATCCCAGGCATGCTACCGTCCTCAGAGCACGCTGAGACAGCAATTGAGATTGGGCATGGTGGTGCTCACCCCTAATCCCAGAACTTGGGAAGCTGAAAAACAGTAGAAACACTATGAGTTCAATCTGTGTAGTGAGACCCTGTACTAATTAAAACAAAACAAAAAAAAGTCCATGACAATGATGTGGCCAGTTAACACCCTAACCAGGCACTGATGGAAAGAAGGAAGCATATGTTTGAATGGTTCCTGATTATGATGCCTTGGATGTTGCCAACAAAACAGGAATCATATAAACTGAGTCAAGATGGTTAATTCTATATACAATTTTTTCATCATAAAAAAGTGAATAAAATCCATCCTTAGTAATCTCAAATGTAGGAATAACAGGGAATATAATACATAGTCACTTTGTTACTAAACCTCCATGAAGTTCCTCTGAAGTCTGGTTGGTACAATCAAGAATGAAGCTGGTTAAGTAACATATACAAGCCACAAACTACTCATATCACAGTCAACTTTTTTTCGCTCATCTTTCCCTAACTTTTTAATTCAAGTATGAAGCCATAGGCCCAAAATGGCCTTCAAAAGTTTTCTAAAAACATTCTATGTGAATAAGGCAGCTACTTGCCCATATGAGAAAGCATAATTGCTAACTGGATTGTAAGTACAGACCAGGAATTTATTACTAATGACTCTTTAAAAATGAAAATTCAGAATCACAATTTTGCAATATATTGTTCAATTTTCTAATTTTTTGCATAAGATACCCGATGTTTTGGGGGCCTTCCCTAAGTGGCACAGAAGACACAGTTAGGGGGAGAGGGATAAAGTTTTAGCAGTAGAAAAATAAATTTAGGTTCTAGCCTTATTTTCTTGCTCTTGCAAGTGAATGATGAGCTCATTTTCCTCCACAGCATGGGTAGAATCTGTTAAGATTTTCCAAGTAAAAGCATTCTAAATCTACTTGTGTAGGGACCAGGGAGATGGCTCAGTAGAATAAGTGCTTGTCTGGTAAGTGCAAGGGCCTGAGTTCAATCCCTGGTTCCACCAAAACAAAACAAAACAAAAAAATCTATACTTGTGTTAAATCAACAACTTACAATCATATATTCTCTCAAACAAAGCAATCCTTACATCTTCAAAGATGTCAAAATTCATTGAAACTTAGGTTAAAGAAATGTTCAACCAACATGCTCCTTCTTACTAAGAACAAACAAAGGCTTGCTCTGTAATCAGCAGAAACACATCAGCAATTTTTATCAAGTACTTGTTACCTGAAATTTATTTAGTCTTCAGCAAAAATTAAAGATATTTGTTTCTGTTTTTCTTTCTTTCTTTCTTTTTTTTTTTTTTTTTTTTTTTTTGTCTTTTTGAGACAGGGTCTCACTATGCAGTTTAGGCTGGCCTTAAGCTCACTTTGTAGCTCAGGCTAGTCTTGAACTTACAACAATCCTCCTGCCTCAGCCTCCTGAGTGCAGAGATTACGGTATTTGATTTCTTAAATCTGAAATGTTACATCCACTATATGCAAAACCATTTCAAACTCTACGACATGAGCATGACATGTATGTTTCGATTTGTTTTAATGGCTTCATAATACAACAAATGAGAAAAATGATATAGTAAATTTATTCATATATAAGCCTGTAACACATAGTAGTTAAATCTAAAAAAAGCTACAAATAATGATGAAACTGCCAGTAGTTAAGAGGAAAACATTCACAAATAATATGATAAAACAGCAAGTTTCCAAACAGAAGCCTTGTTATTTTTAACAAGAGTAGTTATGACCTTAAGTTACACAAACAAATGAAACCAGGCAGAAATTCTGACTCCTTTCTTACCTGTATAACCCAGGAAATTAACACCATCTATAAATACATCCATCTCTGTATAACACTGCCTACCTTATTTGGTGGTTGTGAATATTAAATGAGACACTCTCAGCAAGAACTGGACACACAGCAAATATTTAATAATGTAACATTATTATTAAATTTTGAAACATGTGTTACACAAGTAGTACTTCAAAAGGTTTTTCTTAAAAGTTTAGGGCCTAGGGTTTAGGATTCTATTTAAGTTCAGATCAAGAAAATATAATGTTACTACAAAGATGTATTTCACTAAGGACAAGTGAACTAAGTAAAAATAATTAGCATCATGTAAGAATAATTGTCATAGGCAGAAAATGTTGAAGAATAACTCCACTCGCACTGGCTCAAAATATCCATTATTACAAAGTATTATTTGAGCCCACCAATCCTTCCTGTTCCTGCAAATGCTTAAGAAAAAAAAATAAATAACCATACTATGAAAAGAACAAAAAGATAAAGGAGTATAGTTGTGCTACTTTAAGCTCCAATTAAGAACAAAATGTAATTTGGAGGGAAAAACTCACAATGAAGACAGAAATTGAACATTTAAGTGTGTTCAATCTTAGCAGATAAAACATCTCTTCCTTTCCAAATATAAGACACACTTCAACTAGATCTTCAAGGACTTTCCTGTCTAAAGACAGGAAGCCTCCAGCAAGTCCTTTCATCATCACAATCATATCTCCAACAGAACTTCAAAGGAAAAATATATAAAAGCAAGTCTGGTGGTAGCTGTTGAGATAATCACTGTTAGCATCTTCTACAGATCGAAGAAAACCTGACTAGGCCTGAACATAGGTCACCATTCTCAGCAGTTTATTTTGCAATTTGTTCTATACAGCCACAAAAATTACTTATTTAAAAAAAATGCCACAAATGTAATTATGATAACCAACAAAAATTCAAACAATATAAAAATATTTTTTTTATCTTAGGCCAAAACACAAAGTCCTCAATTAATAATCTAAGCTAAATTCAAATAATTTTTAAGCTTTTCACACATATCACTCAATTATTACTCATATAACCTTATAAGGAAATGGTGGCGAGGTGAACCTATGGCATGTACGCTCCAGAGCACTGTCTGTTACTACTGAAAACTAAAAGGTTTGCTATCATTCCTAAAAGCTGTCACAGTCATCTTACATTGAGCAAACTGAGGCAAAGTTATTAACTTACTCATGTCTGATGGGAGAAATCAATAAATTAGTAAGCAATGTAACTTCATCAAGAAGTAAATGCTAAGAAGAAGAAAAATAAAATCAAAATAAAGGATGAGACTAACTTCTAGTTTAAGGTTCAGGGAGACCTCTGAGGTAATGACAGCTAAGCAAAGAAAAAACATGAAGGTGAAAGAAATGGCCACCTAGAGCAGTGGTGATAACCTATAGCATGTGTTTTGTTTTTAAGACAGAAGACGTAAATGTATGAGTTCTCTTCTAATCTAAAACCTCAGCATTCAGATTTAATTGCAGTGCTGGCACTTTTTGTTAAGTGGGTTTGGGGTTGAGTTTGGCATCACTGTCTTAAGAGGAAGGGGTGGTCCAGATAAAATAACAGGAAGGATATCATTCTAAGGCAAAAATAGCCTGTTTTAGAATCCTGGATCTGAGTGAGGTTAGGTAATGACTCACAGGGTAGGACCTAAAATAGGTGACAGCTACCAAAGCATGCAAATGACATAATGAGATGGGGGAAGGGCTAAATTAAACTCTAAATGTAAGAGGTAGCTTTTGGGGATTTTCAATAAGAAAACGACAACTTGTTCTTCAAAAGTTCACTCTGATTTTTATGTGGGAACATGTTAGGAAACGAGAATAAAGGCAGTACTCCACAGTCCAAACAAGGTACTAGAATGTGCAGCAGGATTAGTGCATGGGTTATAAGTAGGTAAGATGATAAAAGAGCCTGCAACTTAATAGTTTCTTTTAAAAAAGACTTTAGCATCTCCTCCTCTATTATTTAATAGAGTCTACAGGGTCTCACTACACAGACTGGACTCACAGTGATCCACCTAAGTGCTGGGATCACAGGCATATGCTACCATGCCCAGTCTCAACTGCTGCCTCAGCGCACCCACAGGACAGGGCCAGCACCACATGCCGGGGATCAAACCTGGTCCCTGTGTCTGCCTGAGCAGGCGCTTTAATCCACTGAGCTATCTGGCTGGTCCTTGCATCACTCCTCTCCTCATACTCCGACTTGTATTTGAAAATATCAATTTCTAATGCTCATATGTTACTATTCAGTTGGTGCTATTATTACAGGAAGGGAATAAAAGGCCTTTTTTCATTCCTCAATGTTGTTTAACTTGTACTGATTTAGGAAACATCACATATACCCAAACATTAGAACTCAGGTGACTAGAGGTATCTAATGCCTTCTGTGATTAGTTCCCCTCTCCTGTTTGTCTCTAGCTCATCCTGCCTCATTCTACATAGTAAAATGCAAAATAGGGGCACACCAGGATTTCTTGAGTACTGTACCCGCTGTGTACCAGGGTCTCATCATATGCCTTATATTAAGAACTAATTTAATTCTCAGCTATCCAAGGTGGAACACAATATTTCAATCTATGAAAGAGGATTAAAAACTCAGAGCTATTAGCAAATTATACAAGGTCACACAACTCAAAATTGAGAGGAAAAATGGAAACCCTCCTCTAACTCCAAAGTTCTCATCTGTCCACTTCAGCAGCTATCAAAAGTCAAACTACAGTAGCTTAACATCTAAATTGTTGCTGTTGAGGCCTGGGCTTCTTTAATTCTCTTACATAGAACCTCAGTTTTGACTTGGGAAAAAATGATCTGAAAAGTTTTTTGGGAAGGAGGTACTGAGTATAGAATGCAGAAGCACTCTACTACTAAGCTACATTCCCAAGCCTTTTTTAAATTTTATTTTGAAACAGGGTCTAAGTCGCCCAGGCTGACCTAGAACTTGTGATCCTCCATCACAGCTGCTGTGATTATAGATATGTATCACCACACTCAGCTAAAGTAGATTCAAACACATTATTTTCTACTTGAGGATGGACATGAATTAATCCTAAACAGAGATTCCTACCTTAAAAAAAAAAAACCCTAATACCGGTTTCTCACTATAAAATAGGGTAAGAGCTGATGTTGTTGCACATCCACGATCCTAGCACTCTAGGCGGCTGAGGCAAGAGGACAAGCCCAGCATGAGTACTTTAGCAAGACTGTCTCCAAAATGAAAATTGAGATAAAGGATGTGGATGTGGCTGAGTTTAGTAAAGGCCATGGATTCAATCTCCAGAACCAAAAAAGGGGGAGAAAATAGTCCTCTAACTAAAAAAGAAACCACATGTAGAACAGACTGACCTTAAGAAATCTACACGTTATAGAGATAAAAAGATAATCATCATAACTCATGAAAAATGGTACGAATAAACATATCAAGCATCGAATGTGGCTAGACTGTAAACTGTATCCCTAGAAAGAGGATTCTGGGAGACCTTCCAATTGTAAGCACAGTAACTACTATAGGAAGGGAGGGGACTTGTCTTAGCAAAGCCAAGGCTAAAAGAGAAAGAGATACTAAGTTTGGAAAGTAGATAGGTGACAACCACAGAATTGAAAAAAAATATGCAGGACAGGAAGAACCAGGATTACGGTATATTTTACCCTGAAGAGAAAGAGGTCCCAACAGAAAGAAGCCTGGGACCACCAGACACCCCGATACAAGAGTTGTTACATAAAGTCCCCAAGTCGCAATCCTTTTTATAGCAGCCAGTCTACATTACTTTGCGTAATCTCTACTTAGGATAAGGCTCGAGAATATAAACAAAATTACACTTCTGTATAATTTTTTGTAAGCAAGGATTTACAGTAAGCAACTGTATTCGGATACCTCCTTTCCAACCTGGGACTCGGTAGGCAATGCCCCTCTCCGTACGTCTACACCTGGCCTGAGTCACTTGGAGTGTGCAAATGTGAAGGGGACACTTGGAAGAGCAGTTGGGGAGAAATCACTATCCCGACCCGGACTGCAGGGTCTAGAGGGGTAAGGAAAGAGGCGCTGGGGGCAGGGGGCACTGGCGCGACGTTCCGCAGACACGCGTGAATGGCGCGGGACGGAATGGCCGGCCGGGCGGCGGCGGCGGCGGCGGCGGGTGGGACGAGGGGCACGCGGATGGGCACGCGGCGGGTGCGGGGTCTGATGCGCCGGGCCAGGCAGAGGCGTCGGGAGGCAGCGCCATGGCGGAGGGGGAGGGGGAGGTCACGCGTTACATAACCCGGCGGCCGCGCGGGGAGGGCGTAGGGAGCAGCTCAGGCCGCAAGCGCGGAGCCGTGGGCCCTGAGCCAGTCGCCCTCCGCGGCCCTCCGGCCGCCGTAGTGCGCGCTCGGTCTGCGGCGTCCGCGGGCGACGCGTGTGCGGGCCGCCCCTCCCCCACCCCGCCGCAGGCCGGCCGGGGGTCGCTCACCTTCCGCGTTACCCCACACCACCATGCCCGGGGCCCCGCCGACCGCTTCTTCTTCCGACCTCGCGGTATCCGGCGTCAGTGCCTTCCCCCGGGGGGCCGGGAAAGAGCGTCAGGGACGGCAGTCGTTGCTGCGGCGCGGTGCCCGCTCCTCAGCCGCGGCCGCCGGCTTGCTCGCGTGCGTGCGCGCGCGCTGAGGCGGCCCCGCCCCTCCTCCTAGGCAGGCGGGCAGGCGCGCGCGCACGCTGGCCCCGCCCCGTCCCCGGCGGCGGCAGAGGCAGCGCACGCGCTGGGCCCGCGCCCGGCCCGAGGCGACCCCGCCTTCCTGGCCCTTCTGCCTGCCCGCTCTCTCTCCTGCTGAGGGCAGCGCCTGGGCGGCACGTGACGGGGAAGGGCGGGGCTGGACCTGGGCCGCCCGACGTGGCCCCGCTCTCGCTCGCCCGCCACCTGTGCACTGCGCCGAGGTCGCGCTGCTCTTGCGTCCGGGACGCCAGGCGCCTGCCGTCCCTGTCACTGAGGACGCGAGTGGAGGGACTGGTTGAGCTCGAAACCCTGGTACTGAGAGAAGAGGCGCCAAAACCCTGGCTCCGTGGCACTCGCGGCTGATTTGCACTGACATCTAGTGGAGAAAGACGCACGTGAACTGACACTTCCCTCAGCGAGCCGCAGAATCGGGCCCACAGAGGTGGAGAACTCTGCACCAATGAAGCTGAGGAATTGTCCCCGCTCCGTTCCTTCAGTCCCCGCCCGCAGTGCACCGGATACTTAGGAGCTCACTCGGGCATCCTTTGCCAAATACAGCACCGGGGTTGCGCGGGAAAGCAGTTTAAAACAATGTAAAAACAAAAATTCTAAGTCAGGCATGCTTAAATACAGTTCTAATTGTGGGCTTTGGGGCAAAAACAATCGTCCCGCAAGGACTGTTTTTTCCCTCGGCAGCCTGAGTTCCACAACAGACATTGTTACCAGTCTTTATTGTTGGCAATGCACAAACACGAAGCCAGTGTCTCTGCAAAGAGTCAACACTCTCCCTCGTTCCTGGACCTGGGGTACTTGGTAAAGAGCTTGCAAATCCTTACGAAACTATCATTACTGTCTTGAAAACGTATTTGCACACCTGGGGCTTGTTGACTGGGTAGTTAAGTGGTCTGCTTCTTTGCTCCCTCCCTTGCTGTTTTACACACCTTTATAAATTAACCTTAACACCAGTCTTCTCTCCTTAGCCCAGCAAATTCACACTGCCTGCTTTTCTGAGATGCTACAATGTAAAACATATGATAATTTTAGTAGACTGGCAAGCAGTTGCCAACATCAGAAAGCTAACATGGCATAGGAGAACAATGACAACCCCTTATTAATGATGAGGGTTTTTTGTTTTTAATCTCTAAATGGCAGTATTTCCATGAACAAGAATAGGCAAAACTTGATTTTGAAATTGAAAACCTGTGAATGCTACTGGAAATGCACCATTGTATTTCAATTTTGATTGTTTTCAACTCCTATCCCATTTAATGATTTTCCCCTGTATTTTCTCAAGCAAGAAATAAACACTGAGCTGACCTTGACAATACCTTTAAAGAACACAGCAGAACATTATAAACTGCATTTTAGCACAAATTAGGAGGTAGCCTCCAGTGAGGAGGAGAAAAGATCACCTTGCTCTCTAGATACAACTGGATGCCAATAGAGTTGAGTTCATAAATGAAACACATAGACTCTAGAGACCTTCGTTGGAACAACTTTGCCAAAGTTTTGTTTTTATCCATTCTAGAATATCCTGCCTTATTCTGTCTTCTACATCTGAACCATCTTTTATTTCAACATTACCTGCATTCAGTCTTTCATTCATTTATCTACTTTTAGCTATTTATATATATATAAATTTATATAAGGACTATTTTATAGTCCTTATAAGGACTAACTTTTTGGAGAGGACGTAAAATGACCAACCCCCACCCCCACCCTTGGGGCATGCTTTGAGGCACTGTGCCTTTTTCTTTTTTCGTGAGCTTCATCATATAATTCATTTCTGAAAATCCAAGGGCAGCTGACATCTCAAGGATACTATGAAAGTGAAGACCAGAGACCCTTGTGGCCACAGCCTTAGTGAGGACTTGGCTTCTGCAGCCCTTCGCCTCTGTGTATGGCAGTGAACTTTTCTTGGAAACACTGACATCTGGGAAATAAGAGGATGGCATCAGGGACAGGCTTGTAGGCAAGTCCCTGGAGAAATGTGCACTTCGTAACTCCTGTTACCATGCAACTGTGCAGATTGGTATTGTTACAAGGCTTCTGCATGTAGTGTTGAAGTAACAAGAGAGGATGAGCTTATACCCCCAGACACTTCCATGGGAGGTGGGGCCAGAATCAGCTCTCCAAGACTAAATTCCTTGAAACATGGACAGGAGTATTTATTTCTATTTGAACAGCACTGTGCACAAAATTTAGGATGATTGTCCGTTGCAGTGTGCATTTTGCATGCCATTCACTGTACCAGACCTTTGTGCTAGGGAACCAAACACTTATTTCCTGCCTTCTCAAAGCTTCCAGTGCAGTTTTATACCTGCTCAGTGCTAGGGAGGGCAGCCTCTGCAGCCTGTAGCAAGGAGGTCAGAGAGGCTTCATACAAAGAGGCTTCCCAGAAAGGATGTGCCACAGGTAGGTGACATCCTTTGTAGGAAAATGGGTACACTATGAGACCATAATGTTAAGTGAAATAAATCAGACCCACTAGCCTAAATTGTACATGGTTTCTCTTATATGAGAAACCCAAAGTATAAGTAATTAAAAGACCAAAATAAAAGATAATAAGAAACAGGTAGACCTTTTACAAATGGGAAGGGGACTAAGAGCTGGAAGGAAGAAGAAGGAAGGAGAGGTAAAAAGAATAAAGATGTGTTAATACAAATATCGACTCCCCATGGTAAGTGTGATAATTATGTATTACAAATATAGACTCATAGAAATAATGAAACAAACAACAACAAAAAGAATAGGCATCCAGTAAAGACAGAGAGACTCATATCCTTCGGAAAACATCACCTCCAGTGAGAGCAACATATGCAAAAGCAGAGAGGGAGGGCAGACAAGGGACACTAGGGAGAGCAGAGCTGGGGAGGGGTGCATGCTCATGAGAGCTGGTGGGAAGGCAGATAGATATCAGAACATGAAGAACTCCAGAGGTATCTTGTTGTTTTGTCTCCCTTACTCAGTTACCTTTTATTCATTGCTGGGACAAAATACCTGACACCTAAAATTAAGGAAGAAAAGGTTTATTTAGCTCACAGTTTGTGGAGGTTTCAGTCCACACCTGGCTGGCTCTCAGGCAAAGTGGTCACATGGCAGAGGGTGGTCACATGGCAGAATGTGGCAGTTTATGGCAGCAGAAAACAGCAAGAGCAAAGGGAAGGGCAGCAGCTTCTGCCTCTAGCCAGCCTCTCTCCCCTCCTTATATTATAAACAAGCTACCCTGAGCTGGGGGTGTAGACCTCACACAGTGTCCATCCTCTCCTTGTACAGGATAAGGATGTTTATAAATTAAGGATCCTTGCCCCTTGCTGAGTCACTTAATTAAACTTCTAAAATTTTCAAGTTGACACAATGTACCAACCAGTACATTCCCCACAAGACAAGGAACCCAGGAAGGATTTAAGCAGTGAAGTGACATTAGGGAGTCACTCTGGGTGCTGCAAGGAGAAAAAGTGAAAAACAGGAGATCTTTTCTTTTTCTTTCTTTCCTTCTTCCTTCCTTCTTTCCTTTCTTCATTTTTTCATATGTGGTGTGGAGGTGCTGGAGATCAAACTTGGGGCCTTGTGCATGCAACACAAGAACTCTGCCCCTGATCCACATCCCAAGCCTAGAAACAGGAAATTTTGTCATAGCCCAAGTGCACAGGTACTACTCTGAAGGGGCAGGGAATTGGGTTTGGCCGGGGTGGGACATTACAAAGTAACTGCAGTGATCCAAGAATAGGGCAAGGAAATTAGGGAAAAGGCAAGAGAGAGATTACAATGACTGATCATAGAGTCCGATCTGAAGAGGGGGCAGGATGTGGCAAGGGTGGATGGAGCAAAGATGATAGTGATGAAGGGTTAGGACAGGTAAAGAATTTTGGGGTGGAGCAGTGGAGGGCATGGTAATGACAAGATTGCAGAGGGAGCCCATGACTGAGGTGGGAGGGAGGACAAAGTCTGGGGAAGGGAGATGTTCAGGGATGTGAGGGACCACAACGGAGCAGAACCACCCCTGTGGATGTTGGAATCAGTGGGGAATAATGACTGCAGTGATGCTGGAGGGAGGAGCAGTGAATCCAAAGTGAATTTTGATATTAAATGAGCCTCTTCTTTCTCTTCTTTTCCTCCTTCTTTTTCTTCCTCTCGCCCTAATGGAGTCTGATTTATTCATTTATTATAATCTTGAAATCAATTATAATTCTTTTTGATGCACAAGTTATCCTATAGTTGGCCAACAGGAGCCCCTTCAAGGTAGAAAGAGGCCATGTAGGAAGTATGACGCAAGGGGCTGGGGAACTGCCTGGCAAGCACGAGTCTTGAGTTTGATTACTGGTACCAAAAAAAAAAAAAAAAAAAAAAAAAAAAAAAAAAAAAAAAAAAAAAAAAAAAAAAAAAAAAAAAAAAAAAAAAAAAAAAAAAAAAAAAAAAAAAAAAAAAAAAAAAAAAAAAAAAACAGAAAACAAAATAAAACAACAACAAAAACTTCAATCCAATGAAGTAGGATTTAGATTTTTTTTTTTACGGTACCAAGTATTGAACTCAGGACCCTGCACTTGCCAGGCAGGTGCTTATTCTACTGAGCTATTTCCCTGGCCCCTCCAATGAAGTAGGATTAAAATACACAGTGAATGTTTCAAGTTTTTAAAAATATACTGCAAAGGAGCTGGGGAGATGGCTCAGTGGGATAAGCACTTTCCTAGCAGGCGCCAAGGGCCTGAGTTAAATCCCTGGTTCTGAAAATAAATAAATAAATAAATAAACAAACAAACAAACAAATAAGTATGTACTACAGTGAAATGTACATTGCTATTAGTCACTCTCAAAATAATTTCCTCTTACTTCAAACACATTTACCCCGTCATTCTTGCCTCTTTCTAAAGTAGTGCTGGAAATGCTCTTGTGTGTCTTTGCGAGTTGTGATTAAAGAAAAGTAAGGTGAGTGCTGCTGCTGAGTGTGATCCAACAGATCAAGCTCATCAAGACGCCGTGATGTGTCCTCATCCTTCCTATTCTCCCGATCTGGCTGTGCAACTTCTGGCTCTTCTCCAACAGCCAAATGGCCACAAAAGGATCCAGTACATCCAGGTAGTCACAACAGCGTAACTAAAATATTCACAGGAAAGAACCTTAACTGCTTCCAAAAATGGCAAGAACAACAGGATAAGTGTGGCCCAAGTGAGAGGAACTATTGGCAATGTGTCTTTTACTGTAGTAAATTATTATTTAAATGAATGCATTCACTATATTTTTTAATCGCCCCCATAGGACTCTTGAAGAAGTGCATTCCAGGCACAAGGAACTGTAAGTTCAGAGACACTGAGTTGGGAGTATGTCTCATTGTTGAAGAACAATGAGGCTGGAACAGAGTGGCAGGAGAGCAATGATTGGAAATAAGGTCAGGGTTGGGGGAGGCTGGCAGAAAGCCAACCATATTGGGCCCAGGCCCCTTATTTCAAGTGATGAACCCAGGGGAGAGTTTGGAATAGAGGAGTGATGTATAATATAAATGACTTCCTAAAGAGTTTACATGGCCTCTGTGTGGGGAAGTGTTGAGCACATTGGGAAGGGATGGAAATCAGGAATTCTGCTTGCTAGGGCTTATGTCTCAGTGTCCTTGTGCGGTCAGTTGTAGGTGAAGCTCTTTCAGTGGTGGCTGAATCTAGAGTGTGTGACAGATTCATGGTGCAATGCTAGGATTAAGGGTGCTAGGATTAAAGGTGGTGAGTGACTGCTAAATCCGTCCCCTGATTGGTTTGGCATGGCCCTAATCCTGGTAACCTAGATAGAATATGAAAGGGGCAGGAAAAGGCTGGTAAGGTCCTTTGCTTGCTTTACTACCTTCTTCCCACTGGGAACTGTTTTCCTTTTGCAGTGCCACACCCACCATGCCTTGGAGCCACCCTAAGATAGCTTGAAACCTCTACAAATTAAACTAAATAATCCTCTCCTCCTTTAACCTCAGGTGTTGGTATTTTATCTCAGCAGCGTGAGGAGTAACTAAGACACTGCTTTATTCATGCTAAGTTTGGGATGTCTGTGAATTATTCAAATGAAGACACTAAATTGGTAGGTAGAGATTCCATCGTAGAATTTTGGGAGATGTCCAGATGGGGAGACACATTGAGAGTTGTTAGGTTATGCATGATGGTTAAAGCTGTGTGGTTGGATACAATCAATCAGAGAATGATATTTGATATATAAGAGATTTGAGTTGTAGAGATTTGGCTTGTAGAGAGAAAAGAAATTTGATGACAGATTTGGAGACCCCTGATACATAGATGCTACCAAGATAACAGGGAGGGCTGGGGAGTTAGCTCAGTGGCACAGTACCTACCTGACAAGTGCAAGGCCATAAGTTCAATTGCTGGTACCAAAAAAACCAAAACAAATCACAAAGAACTCATTGGTACTTAACCACACTCTATCTCTATTGATCGTACAACTCGGGTGGGTGTGGGGCTCACAGGACTTCCTTCCCAGGGAACAGACTGAGAGAAAAAGAGTACTTCTGTGCAACATGTACTGTGGGACCTCTGCATGAATTTATAGGTTGGGCACCAAGAATCCTATTTTCCCAGTAAAGCAGCCAATGGCGGATAGAATCCCTCCTAGGCCCCCTCCCATGGGTCTGTGAGGCCCTGGTTCCACTTCTGAGCCCAGCCTGTGTCTACCCTGAGCTCAGTGAGGCATAGCTGTGTCCCTAGACTGGATTTTCCTGTCTTTCTTGAGCTGACTCTAGTTGGTATCAGGTACTTGCTGCCAAGGGCCACTTCCTAAGGTCAAAGAAATGTGATCACATCATGAAGCCTAATCAAACTCTCTGAGGGAGAGGTGAAGCATTCCATCCATTTACACTGACATCATAAGGAATCAAGACCTCAGCTTAAAACCAACATCTCTTAATTTTCCTGGGGACAAACAAAATCTCATGACCCTAGATTGTTCATAAGTGAGACTTCAAAAGGACTTGATCTCAGAGACTGGCAGTTGCTTACCATGCAGAGAAAACCTGCATAAGGACAAAGGTCTCATTTAGTACCACTGCATATTCCCTTCTTCACCAAACAGTGGAGAGAGAGTGAGTGAGAGAGAGACAGAGAGAGAGAGAGAGAGAGAGAGAGTCTAACACACCTTAAATCCTTGATTTTGTGCTTAGTAGGGAAAGCTTAGAAATGTTTTTGTTTTGTTTCATTTTTTGGCAGTACTGAGGATTGAACACAGGACCTTCTCCCTGAGCTACATCCCCACCCCCTTTCCTTTTCTTAAATTTTGAGACATGGTCTAAGTTGCCCACCATGGGCTTGAACTTGCCTCAGGCTCCCAGAGTGCTAGGATTATAGGCATATATCACCATACCTGGCTAGAAATATATTCATTACTGGCAAGAGATACAAGGATCAGATTTTTGGATTAAAGGTAGGTATATTTCCTTGAACTGGATGTCCTAAATGATACAGCAAATCTTCATTTCAGACTGCCTTAGATGAAATCTTTTCTAGACTCTCTGTAACTAGGACAGCCCAAGGGACAAATATTCCAAGTTATACTCCAAATCAGCAGAAGAAAAAAATAAAACCCAGAGACTTTTACTGCCCACTCTGTCAATGATAACTCCAGGGACTGTGTAGGGACATTGAAGAATGGAGTGTGTTTCTTGATTTTATTGGAAGATTTTACTTTTGTGGGTATTCCGAAGTACAAATACTAAGGTGGGTGGGGGAGGCATGGGATGTGAAAGGATGGCACACTGATAGCATTCCTATCTAAATGACATTTTAAAAAATGTATTTGGAGGGGCCAGAGAGATGGCTCAGTAGAATAAGCGCTTCCCTGGCAAGTGCAAGCATCTGAGTTCAATCCCTGGTTTTGCCAAAAAAAAAAAAAAGTATTTGGTATAAGGTCTCACTATGCAGCTCCGATTTATAGTGATCCTCTTGCATGATGTGTGGTGCTGGGGATCAAACCCTGGTCCCTGCACTAGCCTAAGCAGGTGTTTAGTCCACTGAGCTATCTCACCAGCCCTCTGAATGACATTTTAACTGGAGATGCAGTTCTGTAGTCAGGAGGCCTGGAGCCAGTTCCTGGTTTGACTGTGCCACTTTGAGCTACTTAATTTTGGACAAATAACTTCTCTGAACCTCAAAGCCTTGGTCTGCAAACTGACAGGATTATAGTAAGCGATGTCTTTCCTCACTCCAAAATTCTATGAAGACCTTACCGTAGCCGGGCGTGGTGGCGCAGGCCTGTAATCCCAGCACTCGGGAGGCTGAGGCAGGAGGATTGTTGTGAGTTCGAGACCAGCCTGAGCTACAAAGTGAGCTTAAGGCCAGCCTGAACTGCATAGTGAGACCCTGTCTCAAAAAGACAAAAAAAAAAAAAAAAAAAGACCTTACCGTGAAAGTTTAAAAACCACATTAGGTGAAATGATGCTTGTATTATGTATTATTAAAATTTTCAAAATAATAGAATTGATTTTATCCTTTAAAAAATCTAAAATGGTCATAGAAATATATTCAATTAAAGATAGAACAATAGAGAGGGCTTTGTCTCTGGCTTTTTAAAAAATATTTTTTACTTTTTAGAACTAAGAAAGCCAGGATAAAGATAAGGGAATTATAAAAGACAAGCAGAATTAATCATTATATGAGTTTAATCAAGAAAAGATTAAAAAAATCAAGAGGCTCAATATTGCAAGCAGCATTCATAATCACAGGCTTTTAAAGCACATACACAAGCCATTAAATATTATCATATAGAAAGAAAAAGAGGTTCAGAGGACAAAAGGTATGAAGAAAGAAGGATTTTGAAAAGACAATTTCATTACTCACAGAGGAGGATACTGGCAGAGTCTTGTGTCTGGAAACAGTAGCTGATATTCCAGAGACTGTTAGAGGGTGGTTATGAGTAGAAATGAGTTCTAACAGGCAGAATCCATTTCAGCTAAGCAAAGCACGATGCTCAGATATTACTGTCTCAAGAGCATTTAGCAGGGCTAGGGTTTGGCTCAGTGACAGCCCTTCCCTTACACATGCAAGGCCCTGAGTTTGATCTTCAGCCCTGCAGGGGGGAAAAAAAAAGTGTTCACTGCATAAGCAGCAATATAGGTGAAACTTTAAAAAAATTATGTTAAAAAAAAAAGCTATTAATACTGTCTTCTAAAGACAGTGTAAGAAAGATTCCAAGATAGGAAGAAGCACCATTTGGCCTCATGTACAGACACAAGTTCATCACACTTGGATTCTGGGCATTTCTGGAGGAGTTTGCTGCTTTAATTATCAAGAAGAGCTGGTGGCTGGACCATTCTAGACACAGATTTTTTGGGGGTTCGGGTGGGGGCAAAAGATGATTTGCAAATTATCTCATAGAGAATTCATAGAAAACTAGGGACATTGAAGAATGGAGAGTGTCCCTTGATTTTATTGGAAGAGTTTTCTTTTGTGGGTGGTCCAACTGAGTTAGAAGCTAGAATGATGCCCTATTTGAAAAGCTAGAAAAGTTAGCCCTGCCCATGTCGCCGGCCAGCTCTTGCTTCCTACGGGGATTCAGCTTGATGCTCACAAGGGCAGATTAGCATCCAGGCAACGTGTCTAAAGTCACCTCCTTTGCCCTTTTATTCACCTTCCTGGCCAATCGCTATCCACATTGCTTGCTTCCCTGTTACCTGTCCATCCATGTGGTCTTTGTCACTGTTCCCTCCCCACTGAGAAGAAGGACCTGGTTGTCCTGCCAGCACATTGTCCTAGCACATGGGATGCATGGCTACAGGAATAAAATCATAACAAGGTGTTAATTTTTCCCAGTCCCCCCCCAAATGTCTCTCGGAATTTCCTCTCCACTGTTATTGTCGCCATTGTGGTCTTCGTGCACTTTCACATCTCCTTACTCCTAGGTAAGTGCGATTACTCTCTGAACAATTACCCTGCACCCTTCTCTGGCTATTTTTGCACATTGTTTCTAGACAACTCTTTGTTATGATTTTCCCCAGGATGACTCAGTCACTGTGGACTAGTCAAAGAGTACCAGAACACACCTGTAGTTAAATAAGCTGAATTTATGACTCATTGCAGCAAGAAAGAAGTCACAGGCCACCGCTGGGGAATTACAGGGTGTCCCAATCAAAGGTGGAAAGAGCCTATGTATAGGGTGTGGTTTTGACTGGGTGATTTGGGTGAAGGCCCACCTGGGTGTTACACTCTAGGTTGGATGGTGTCAGGAAATGGGTAATTCTCTCTAGAATAAAGTTGTGATCAGTAAAGAAGCAATAGCCACTCTTTTGCTGAGGATGGGAGGGCCCAAAATTTTGTGAGTGGCAGAATGACTTGTTCCAATGTGTGCTTAGACAATGCTAGTAAGTAAGCTTGCTTCTTCTCGTCTTAGCATGATCTCAGGGTGACCTGATCTGAGATTGGGATTCTGTGAGATGATTTATATCTATTAGGGAGACTAACCCCCCTCTCTAGGAGTCAGGCCTGCTCATCATTGTCTCTGTCTCCCTCTTTTCATTCTTATTCCTTCCTCTGGTCAAGAGCAGACAAAGTGAGGGCGCAGACATGAACCATGCTAGCCAGATTTTTGCCATGCCACAATCTTGTTAAGATGGGAAGGATGTTTACTGAATGCAGACTGAGTTGATATAGGGTTAATTTTCCTTTTTTCTTCTGTTGTAGGAGCTGTTGATCCTCCAGTGTGGTAATGGTAGTACAGGAGCATTCAGATCTGGGATAAGTACGATATATCAGCCAAATGCAGCAGAGGCAATTATCAGAAACAAGATGACTGTTAATCTTTATGGTGAGCTTGAAGCCCTAAATTATGAAACCCAAGCAATGAAAGCATGTCCCATAATCTACCCAAGAGAGCCAGATGGCCTTTTCTCTTAGCTTAGTCACAGGCTGTATTGTTTACCCAGTAATTCATATAGGAGCAATATGAGTGTTTATGATGGCAGCAACACCCCTTTGGTTGCTTAAGAGCAAATCAAGGGCCAGGCAATTGTCTATTACAACTGTAGCAAATGAGTTTAGACTAATTTTTCAGGCTTCCAGAGCAGGAGTGTCATTTATGATTTCTGCGAAAGTCAGAGACAAGTTTCAAGCCACTTTTCTAATGGTAATAATCTCATTTACAGCTCTCAGAAGCCGTGTGAAAAGCAAATGGAAAATATCTCTCCCAGAAATTCTCCCAAGTATTTTGTGCTTGCTTTGTTTTGGAGGCAGCTGGGTGTCTTTCTTGAGGAAACAGATTCTGATGGAATCTGGCAGTTTGAAGTATCTGGGGATCTCTAACTGGGACAAATACACAGGATCATTGATTGCAACAGTATTGCATTTTTGTCAACAGTGCAAGGTGAGGGCTGGGGACATAGCTCAATGGCACAAACACCTGCTTGGCAAGCACAAGGTCCTCAGTTCAATACTCAGTACCAAAAATAAATAAGTAAACAGTACAAATTACAGAGATTACAGAGTCAGCAGTCCACTGGCTTCAGGACAATGGCTGTGGTTTAGAAAAACCAGATGAAACCAGATGAGTTTTGCTTTTCCTTAAGGGATGGGAGATTACAGGGGTTAGAAATTAAAGGATAAAGTTAAGAGAGTTGAGTACATGAAGGATTATTAGATGTTTTCAATTTCAGAGATGGACAGGGACTTCCCAAGATCACGGAACAGAGTGGCCCTCAAAAGTGAACAGCAGATAGCTCAGTGGATTAAAGTGCCTCCTTAGGCAGGCACAGGAACCAGGATTTGATCCCCAGCATACTGTGGCAGCCCTGCTTCTGGGGCATGATGAGACAGTGAATGAAGTTGGGCATAGTGGCGCATGCCTGTAATCCCAGAGCTTGGGAGGCTGAAAACGGGAGGATCACTACGAGCCTGATCTGTGTATGAGACGCTGTAGACCCTGTACTACATACATTAAAAAACAAA
Source organism: Ctenomys sociabilis (assembly GCA_004027165.1). NCBI lineage: Eukaryota > Metazoa > Chordata > Mammalia > Rodentia > Ctenomyidae > Ctenomys > Ctenomys sociabilis. Next base: position 67,584 of record PVKA01001066.1, on the reverse strand, counting down.
AAAAGTGAACAGCTTCTAGTCAGGATGATGGTGCAAGATGAATTTTTAGCTTCCTTCACAAATTTCTGATTTCCCTTTACACTATGGGAACAACAAAAACACTTACTTGAGGTCTCAGGTGGAACAGAAGTTCAATAGTCAAGAGGAAGTGATGCATATCTTTTGAGTTGGGAAATATAAACACAAGGGCAATTACATTTGAGTTTCATTGTTGTAGTATTTGTTAACGGTCTCTGGCAAGCTCTTTCTGTTGAGGAGCAAAGGCACCCTTTCTCTGGCGTCTTTTCCAAAAGACTAAAAGTCTCTTGATGCACAATATGCAGAAGTTACTTAGGAGGGTGTTCTGAAATTGCACCTTTTGTCTGTTGTTAAGTTTGGGAAAGCTGAGTGTCTTCTTTTAATTACATGTTTCTAAGAAAGTAGTGCATTAGTTTCCCAAGCTATCATAACAAAGTGCCTAAGAAGGGGCCAGGGAGATGGTTCAGTAGGATAAGTGCTTGCCTGGCAAGCACAAGGGCCTGAGTTCAATCCCTGGTTCCGCCAAAAAAAAAAAAAAAAAAAAAAAAAACAGTGCCTAAGATATCATGTCTACATCTTGTCCTGTGAATAACTACTATGAAGAGAACAATATATAATGTCTTAACTATTGTAACTGTCCTACTAATTATTGTAACTGTTTTGAAACTGTCACATTGCTATTTTATCTTGTTTTCTCATTAAAATGAATAAAAAAATTAAAAAAATAACAAAGTGCCACAAACTTGGTAGCTTAAAGCAAAACAGGAATGCATTTTCCCACAGTTCTTTAGGTTAGAGGGCTGAAATCAAGATGTCCCTGGTCTTCCCATCATTTGAAGACTAGCAAAGCATCTTTCCTTGCTTCTTCCTAACTTCTGGTGGTTGTTGGTAATCCTTGAGTTGCCTTTTCTTTTGTCTTTTTGAGACAGTCTCACTGTGCAGTTCAGGTTGGCCTTGAACTCAGTTTGTAGCCCAGGCTCATCTCAAACTTGCAGTGATCCTCCTTCCTCAGCCTCTGAAGCACTGGGATTGTAGGAATGCACCACCACACCTGGATTTTAAGTTTCCTTGGTTTCAGAAGCATCATATCTCTGCCTCTAATGTCACATGCACTTCAGCGGTTAGTGTCTTTGTGTCCAGATTTCTTTCTGAAAGGATATCTGTTATTGGATTAAGGCCTATTGCAATCCAATGTGACCTAACCTTAACTTGATTGTGCCTTCAAAGATCCTATAAGGAGTTACAGAGGCTGGGGCTCTAACATGTTTCTTTGGGGCGGACAACTCAGAACACTTAGAATATAGGATTAGGATGAAACTTCTATGTACATGGGCAATTTGTTATTAAATCATAAAGGGATAAATCTATGGGTCTTGGAGGAAGTTTATCTTATAAACAGGCAATACTTCAGGATATGGGAGGTAAGAGTTTCTGAAAGCAGTGCTGATTTTATTTTAGAATTTACTAATAATATTTTTTTCTGAGGATTGCACATAATAAGTTCTTTGTCTGAGCAAAGACAAAAGTGAAAATTCATTATTAATAGTACCAGTAAAATGAATGTCTCTTTTACTATGGAGATACATGGGCATTTCCCAAGCTAAAAAACAAAAAGCAAGCTGTTTATTTGTTTGGGCCATAGTTCGACTGATTATTCCCTCGAAAAGAGAAGATTCAAGTTGTTCTGAGAATAAATGGACAGGACCAACATGCATTCATATCCCAGTGCAGGAAGCATTTATATAAGGCCCATCTGGAGTGCCAAAAAGGCCCTCCAGCTTTGGTTCTTGTCTGTATCTGGTCTATTTAGTTTTGCCAGGTTCTGTCATTGGTAGGTAGAATAGGTTTTAGCAACATCCTCAGCAGTACCTCTAAAATTAGCTCTTTTATGTTAACCTAACACTACTGTCAATTTATACATGTTATTATGTTATTATGCCATGAAGGATTTTTTGCTAAATCTAGTTTCTGTTTTTTGGCATTATTAGCCTAAAAGCACCAAGTATTATTTGCATGCAATGAGTATTATAAATCCCCCCCATTTTTTCTGAATCAGGAGCTTGTCTCTGATAGTTAATAATAGCCTCTTTGAATTCTCTTTTCTGTGTTATTACAGGAACAATTACTGTGGTTAATGTTGCTATTTTTTGGCTTAGTGGTCAGCTAAAGCATTTCTATGAGATTCAGGGTCTTTGCATTTTGAATGACCTTCCACTTTTATTATAGCTATTTCCTGATGCAAAAGCAAAGCATTAGAACCTCTTTATTTTGTTATCCAGGTCTTACAGGAGATCTTGCCTATATCAGAAAACCTCTTTGTTTCCAAAGAATTCAAAAGTCATGGATTACCTCAAAGACAGCTACTTTCAGCATGCGTATTTGTTCTTTCATTGTTTTCTAGTTAGTATATCTGGCCAAGAGCAATTAATTATTTTTCATCAATATGAGTCTTCGTGGGGAACCATTACAGTGAATGGAGAACCAGAACTCAGCCCGTTGAAGCTTCCCTTTGAGGCTTTTATGCAGCTGCTGTAGTTCTGAATGAATTCAAAGAGTATATGTCTCTGCTATTGGATCTAAGGAAAGACTGAAATAAGCAGTAGGCCTCTAAAAAAAAAAAAAGGCTGATTTCATAGAAATGAAAAGTAAAAGGGTGTTTTCCAAAAGTTTGGTTGGGGAGTGGGGAGAGAATGGCTCATGGATACAAAAGTTTAGTTAGAAGAAATCAGTTCTAGAATTCTTTTATCAATATTGTATTCTGTATTTCAGAATAACCAAGAGAGGCCTGGGGAGGTAGCTCGGCAGTCTATGTGCCTGCCTGGCAAGTGCAAGGACCTAGGTTCGATCCCCGGTGCCACATGCCATGCTGTCCCCGGAGCCCCTGGTATGCTGTGCTGGCTACTGAAACCAGGCATGGGGGTGCACACCTGTAATTCAGGAGGATCACTGAGACAGGAGAATCGCTATGAGTCTGAACGTGTAGTGAGATCCTGTACCAAGTAAAGAAAGAAAGAAATGATTAAAAAAATAATCAAAAGGATTTTGAATGTTCATGTAACCAGGCTTGATAAATGTTTGAAGTGCTAGCTAGCTAGGCTAAATATCCTGTCTTGATGGTCTTATAACGTATAAATATGGAAATGTTGCACACACCCATTAATCTGTATAACTATGTATCAATTAAAATAAACTAAAATGTGTAAAAGAGCAAAAGCTAAAATTAAAACTTAAAAAAAAAGGGTCTTTAATGATTCTCAGGTAACTGAGTGAGTGTTCCTAGTGTTTGGATGTTTTATGAACAATAGGAAGAAATTTGTTTATTAGACAACCCCAGATTTTCACTGTGGTTCCAAAATGATGGTTTGTGTTTGTCTTCCAAGGACGGAGGTCAGGGACTGAGATTCTAATTCACAGAATGAGGGGGTAATGGCAGAGAAGGCTGGCCATCCATTACCACAGCACACGGGGCAGCCTCGGGTCTTCCAAGTTGCTCTTCAATAGTTGCTCTGGGAAGATTCTGCAACGTTTGTAATTTTTACTTTGCCAACTGATTTGCCTTCTTATGAAGGCATGTCTTAAACAATGAAGGTTTTGCTGTTATTTTTGTTGTTGTTGCACCAGAATTTTAATTTTTCTTTGAAGCCTTTATGTTTCTTCTGAAGTAAGGTCTTTAATGAATATACAGAACCAGTCCTAAAGCTTTACTAGGTTTTTGAACATAGTGAATGATCACCTACATATTACATCAGAATGGACCCAGAAGGAAATTTCAAATCCTTGAGCTCCCAATTAAGAATCTGAGAGATGTAAGAGAGCAGCTTCTCACAAACTCCTGAGGCAAAACTGCCCAGGTATATTGTTGATTTTCCCATGAGAAGGGAAATAAATATTGACTGCCTGGATCTAATGGGATGCTAAAGAACATAAACCCATCACAGTGAAGAGAGTGGCTTCCGGTAGTATTGAAGAGAACACAGAATTTAGATTAAAGATCGCTGAGAACAGAGGAACCACGATATTATTTATGACCCTATGGTCTTGCATAAATCAATAACTATACCCTTGAGGCTTTTTTTACTGGACAGCATAGGAATATTACAGGGACTGGTGGTGCAATGAATAATAAGCCCCTAGTTTATAAAATCTTCCACTGTGGGCTTCATCCTTTTCTGAGCTTCAGGCTTTAAAGGGTATTGAGCAAGAACAGGTAAAAGGTTAGAAAAGCCCATTTCTATTTTGTCGGGTTTGGTTCTTAGAATTCTCTCCTTATCAGTTGAACTGTGGTCCTAGTAAGAATCAAGGACCTGACATCATTCCTCAAATTGAGACTGGGTTACACTTATCAGGACGAGCAAAGCGCCATCTAAATTGTACTATGGGAGGCTGCAGTGTAGCTGCATAGTGCAGCACTTTCCTAGCATGTGTGAGGTCCTGTATTTGGTCCCTGCACTGTATAAACAAACAAACAAACAAACAAACAAACTGTGACTTTAAAGGATCATACACAGGAAAGCCCCCCAGTGTTCTCAGAAGCAGTCTATCCAAGGAACATCTAAGTTCACAGTGTTATTTCCATAACAGTTCTGTCCCCCCAAATTTCACTTCTGTGGTGTCACAGGGTTAGACAATAAGGTTTCTAGCACTATTTGAAATTTCTGAGTAGTTTAATGGCTCAAAGAAAGATGGGTGGACATTGTGGCAGAACTGACAATTGACAGAATAGCGCTTACGTTTATCAGAAAGGCTTGCTCAATTGTCTGCTATCAGATATAACTTCTCATTGTTGATTTATTGGAAATTAGGCATTTCTGCATCCCTCAGAGTCCCTTCATTGTTTCTGTTTGGAATAATAAGGAGAAAGCATGAGTTTTGTTTCACTGTAGTTAAGATGCACAGTGTTAAGAGAACACTGGAGATATCAGGTAAAGGGCAATGCTATTGCTCTTAAAGATCATTTCCTTTATCCTTTTCACTGTTCAGTGAAAATATAATGCAAGAGTATTGAAATTTTCTAGAAGGCACATTTAAAAAGTAAAGAGCAGGTAAAATGATTTTAAATAATCCTGATTACTGCTGGGTGACAGTTTATTTATTTATTTTTGTTATTGTTGTCTTGCTAACCCAACTCAGGACCTTGTGCTTACCAGGCAGGTGCTTTTGCCTCTGAGCTATCTCCCTGGCCCAGAGTGACAGATTTCAACTAAGCATCAAGATCTCAGCTCCCTTCCTTCAACATGATGTAAACATCTGAGCACGCGCACTTGGAGGAAGCACAACTGTGACCCACGAGCCAGGACCTGAGTGCACATCTGGTTTATGGTCCTCTGGGGAATCACAGCATTCTACCTGAGAATGCCCAAACAGCAGAACAGCACTGTATGCCAAGAGCCGGCTGAATGTGCTGCAAGGCAGAGGTTGAGCAAATGCAGAGAGAATTACTAGAGAAGACGATGCCAAGGGAAAGAGAATCTGAACAATGGAGACAGGCAAAAATCAACGTCCTTATTTCCTCTAAATGAAATTACTTTCATCTACAGGTTCCCATTCTCAGGGCTTGAGGGAAATCCTTCCTCAGTCAGTAATGTGGCTCCTTTCCTCTCCCAGGGCTACATCAGACTTCATAATTTCATGATTAAAGGAACCTGCTGTAGACCAGAGGTTCACAGCCTCTGTTGCTGTCTGCTCAACGACTGATCTGTGGACTGCTTTAATATTGTGTGGATGGGTTGTGATTCATGAACAACAAGCAGCCAGACATCACTCTGCATTGGTGAATGTCTCAGTCCATTTTGTGTTGTTGTAACAAAAGGCCCAAGACCAGAAACTTATAAAGAAAAGCATAGGTTGGAGGCTGAAAGACCAAGGTCAGGTAGCCACATCTGGTGACCTCTGAGAGGTCACAACGTGGCACAGCACACTGTGGTAGGCGTGCATGGAGGAGCATCAAGTGGCACATGCAGTAGAGATCACACGGCAAGAGAGGAAACGAGAGAGCCAGCTCAGATGTCAGAACTTGCTTTACAATAATCCCTCCTAGCAGCAACTAACCCAGTCTCATGAGACTCATCTTATTCTCACCAGGAGGCATCAATCCCTACTGAGGATGGGGTCCCCAAGACCTAATCACCTCCTAGTGGAATCTACCTCTTAAAGATCTATCACCTCTTGATACTGTTACATTGGGGACCAAGCTTGTAACACAGGAGCCTTTGGGGGGACAAACTATATCCAAAATAAAAATAAACCAGTTTCATATCTGCTGCCTGTTAGATCTTGCTGTAAAATAATTTGTTGGGCTGAATACCACAGATCAGCTTGGATGGCATCTCTCTGCCTCCCTTGCAGCTAGGTATAGCTGCCTGGATAGATCTGGCCAGGGATAAGGGAACAAAAGTCTGATCTAGAAAAGGGCTGTTTTGGCAGCTGTACCACCCAACAAGATGGAAGCTACAGCTTAAATAAAATAAAAATTTTAAAAGGCTTGGAATATTACTCAGAAGTAGAGCAGCCCTAGACTCAATTCCAAAGAAAGAAAATAAAAAGATACCTAGAGCCTGAGCCATGCCAACCGGATGCTTTCCTATCTCTAGACATTTATATGACAGAAAAATCAACTTTCTTGATGTAGCCATCTATAAGTTTGAGTCTCTGCTATAGCAACCAAAACAAAATCTAGCTGGTTTTTGTTTTGCGCTACCTGTCCCCTAGGGGGACAGAAATTCTAATCTCACTCTACTTGCTTTCAGTTTTGTCTAAGTTTTGGGGTCTCCATAGGGACCAGGTCCTTGGGAGATTCAAACAGCATCTTCTGAACACACCCATCCTGGACCCATCCATTCCTGTGTCATCTCTGGCCCTGGGTGCCCTACGCTTTTCTGCTCCAGATTTGCTGCCCTGTGGCCCAGCTACCCTCCTCCTTGGCTCTCACACATGTGACTAGGAGGTTCAGTATGTGTGTGTGTGTGTGTGTGTGTGTGTGTGTGTGTGTGTGTGTGTGATCTGGGGCCTAGTTGCAGAGCCCTCTTTAAATTGTCACTTATCTACATATTTTTCCATTTCCATCCTAGATAATGTTCCAGTTTCCAGTGGAAGCAGCCACTTTGCAGAAATCCCCCACTCTTGCTAATTGTAGAGCTGTACCCTGAAGTCCTGTCAGTCTCTAGAGGTTTTGGGATTTGGTCCCATCCCTTCTCTTTTTGCCTGACAAACGTCTCCTTTGAGACAATGACACTAAAGAGCAAGAGTGCTTGAGTGCTGAGGTGAGGACAGGTGGTAAGTTAAAAAAAAAAAAAAAAAAGAGGGGAACATAACTGGCAAATGGCTCAGAAAGAATTATTCAAACAAAAGAGGAAATACACTTATTCTTTGGTATCTGTGGGGAGTTGGTGCCAGGACTCCCCAGGATACTCAAATCCACACTTGCTGAGGTCCCTTATATAAAATGGTGTAGAATTTGCATAGAACCTGTGCACTGCCACCCATGCACTGTACATCATCTCTGAATAACTTACCATACTGTACTTAATACAATGCAAATGCCATGTAAATGGCTGTTATGCTGTATTGCTAAGGGAATAAGGGGGGAAAAAGCTTTTAGATATTCAGCACAAACACAAGTTTTTGAATATTTTTGATTCACAACTGGCTGAATCTATGGATGTGGAACCTGTAGACAGGGGAGGCTGATGATAATTAATGCATTACTTCTGAATATATATATATATATATATATATATATATATATATATATATATATATATATATATATATATATATATATGTATGTATGTTTTTGGTGATGATGGCACTCAAATCCAGGGCCTTAGGTACAATAGGCAAATGCTCTACCACTAAGCCATACCCTGTCCTGTTTCATACTGATTCACTTCTAACCAGAAGTTGGCTCCCCTTTGGGGAAGCTAGGGGACCAACGGCTTGTTTTCTGTGTGGCTCAGCTGCTTCCGGCAGACTCCTTTGCAGGGCCAAAGCTCAGGTAGAGAAAGAGGAACAGCATCTGGAGCCAGCTGGCAGCTGGCCCAGCTCAGATGGCCAGTGAGAAGGTAGGCCAGTTCCTGGTGACAGGAAAGGACCTGAGTGGCTTCATCGGTGGTGACTGGTCACTAGTGGGCTTCTCCCTGCATGCAGGGGTGACCACAAGGCCAGGCACTGCTGGGAACACATTAGGTCCAAGGGACACTTGGAAAAGGCCAGTGTTTAAACAAAAACCATCTGGAACAAGCAGTAAGTGGTCAAGTGCTTTGTTCTGAATTTAAAAAAAACCTCTCAGCAACTGATCTAAGCACTAAGGATCTTACTTTATTGACATAATATTGTTTTTATGAGGGACCAGCATTTATTTTTATGGCTTAGTTAATGGACTCCTAGAAATAAAAATTGAATGTAGAGCAACATTTACTACTCATGCACCATTAGAAAAATCTCTAACAGTCTTTCTCCTTCTTTGCCTCCTTTTTTCTCCTTTCCTCTTTCCTTTCTTTCCTCTCACTATTTTTCCTTTCTATTCTTTTCCCTCTCTTTCCTCCTACATTCATTTACCAAGCATTTACTATATACTGGCATTGTGCTAGGGACTGCAAATACAAGATAAAAGATCAAGTCCTCTGTGGCCTTCCCTGTGTAGCTCATGGTCAGGTGACACCTGTTTTGCACACAGGTGCTCCCTGGTGGTGCAGATGGGGGCCAGATGGAGCCCTGAGCCAAGGGCCTTGAGGATCCAAAGGTGGGTACCGCACCCAGCTGACTGAACGAAGAACAGCTAAGGAAGGCAGATTTGGGGCTGGGTGACTTGGTGAAATCAGAATGAGTCTTGAAAGCTAATAGTTAGATGAATTAAGTTAGAGACCTGTGGTGTGGGCAGTGGGAAGAGGGTGCCCACGTGCATGGATCTCCCAAGTGCAGCTTGTTCAAAGAACTCTCAGCAGGCTCAGGGTGGATGGAGCAGAGGCAAAGGTCAGGTGAGACAGAGTCCTGCATAGTGGCCCTGCACAGGAATGAATGTCACTGAAAGTATTAAAATCTGTTTTTTCTTTCTTCCATGTTTCTCTCTTGGGACTCATCATGGTGTTTTAAAATTGCTACTTAAAGTCATTTGGAATTAAGAGAAGTTGGAATACTTAAATTATCAACATAAAGTTGACCTTTTGACTTTATGTTGCCAGTCTTAAACTGCACTATGAGAACATTTAATTCACCTACAAAATCTTCCAAATGATACTATTGATGTTTTGTAGTTTGCATATGCATATATACTGTATTTTGTTCTTACCATGGAGATGGAAATGTTATGCAAAACCAGTTTGCTCCTTCCTTCCTTCCTTCCTTCCTTCCTTCCTTCCTTCCTTCCTTCCTTCCTTCCTTCCTTCTTTCCTTCCATCTTTTCTTCCCTTTCCCTCCCACTCTGTCCCTCTGTCTTTCTCTGTTATAGTTTGTATCTAGCCATCCCCCCAAAGCCTCATGTAAGTCATGGGGCACATGCAGCTTGAGGAGCAGCAAGTGGCATGAGAGACGGGGCCAGAGAAGCACGAACTGTTAAACTGACAGCCTGTGCTGCCCCACAAGCCAGCGGAATACCGCGGAGATGTGGTCGTCCTGGTTACAGAAGCACCCCAGTGTCTCCTCCAGACTCTGGAGAGCAGGGGCAGTGCCTTGAAACCCTCAGTAACTGTGAGCTAAATAAACCTTTCCTTTCCTCACTTTGAGTATTAAGTATTTGTCCCAGTAATGAGAGAAGAGTAACTAAGACACCCTCTTTCCTTCTTGCCCTTTTCCCTTCCTTCCTTTCTTCTTTTGAGATAGTTATTGCTAAATTACCCAGGCAGGGTTTGAATTTATGATCCTCCTGCCTCAGTCTCCCAAAGTGCTGAGATTATAAATTTGCACCATTACATCTAGCTTTATTTCATATTTCATAGTGACATTTTGTAGCAACACTCTACCCTTGACTTAGTGATGAGTAAAGAAGAACTAAAAGGAAAAAGAACTGTGAATTGCCTGAGCATTTTCCTTTCTTTCTATGTGGGGTTATCAGAAAAAATACAGGATGCCTCTGAAATTTGAATTTCAGAGAAATATATTTTTCAGCATATGCATGTTCAATGCAATATTTGGGACATACTCTGAAAATTATTGTTGTTTATCTGAAATTCAAATTGAATAAGCATCCAATATTTTTATTTGCTAAATAAAACCCTGCTTCTATGCCATCCTTTTCAGCACTAGTTGGTTCGTTTAGGGAAGTAACACAAGTCAGAGAGGACACTGACAGTTTCATGGTTATCTGCATTTCTTAGTGTCCCCTACCTTCTTTCTGTGTTTAAAACGATGGTTGGCAAGCACCTGCAGCTATCAAGGCCTCCGCTTTCCTAATTGCACTCAGAATGCACTTGGTATTTTACTTGCTTTGATTCTCACTGGCCTTCTATACATCCTGGGTCTACTGGAATTCTGTGTTTATGGGGCACTGGTGCATTATTTTTCAAATGGAAAAGCAAGGACCACAGACATGCATATTGTATGTCTCTGCTCTGTTCATGAGCTTATTCAAATGTCTCCTGAACTTCACTTAGGAAGCACAAATTTAAAGATAAGATTGTTAAGAATTTCAAGATGGTGGCAGCAGAAGATGAAACGAAGTGAAAGACCCTTCCCAGGGTGAAGCCCTTTGGGACTGCAGAGGTCACACAGCCAGGAACTCAGCTCTGTGTCTGGCCTCAGTGTTGGGGTGCTAAGGCTGAGAAGCCCTGCTCTGAAGGACACAGGGAACCACTGAAGGTTTTTAAAACAGTTGGGAGAATCCAAGGGTGGGGAGAAGTGGTAAGAACAGATCGTACTTCAGAAGTGTATCTCTGCCACACAGCACAGATTTGGGTCCAAGTAGGTGCAATGGAGTTAAATCTTTCTCCCAGTGCTTCCTTCATATCCACCTCTCCTGCTTGTGGCCAAACTTAATAGCTCCACAGGCCCTCAAGTCTCAGAAGTCCTCTGCACACAGTGAGTCACCTTCGTGTGACTTTAGCTGGCCACCTGACTTCCTGAAAGTCATGCAACCTCCACAAAAGAGAGACAGCATGGCCCAGAGGGGCGGCTGCAGCGAGCAGGAAGCCCTGGCAAGTGCGCTCCCCCAACCTGCCCTCTCACAGCACTTTCCTTTGGCTTAACGAAATCATGATCCATCAGGAAAGATGCTTTGATTATAGATATCAGAAAACTCAACTTCAGGTTTCTTTAAACTGGAGGAAACCAAGAAAAGGTTTCCAGGCGACCAGCTAAAGTCACACGAAGGTGACTCACTGTGTGCAGAGGACTTCTGAGACTTGAGGGCCTGTGGAGCTATTAAGTTTGGCCACAAGCAGGAGAGGTGGATATGAAGCAAGCACTGCAGACTGAAACAATCGCACACAGTCCTTTAAGAAGGTGCTGGATGGCACAGTCACCCCTGCTTGTCATGTGCCAAAACCAGCTAGGTTTCCTCCAACCTCCGGGTGGGTTGCTCTTCCTGTACTGGGAATGGTGCCACGAAGTCGGTGCCTTGTGGCTGTCATCTTGGTTGTATTCACAGCAGTGTAATTTTCCAATATGAAACATTCACGGTGGGGGAGGGAGACACTCACCTGAGACACAGGAAAACAGATTCTTGTCTCTGTTCCAGGCTCTCGCCAAGGTGACTGTTCACTGGTGGAATGATCAGGGCCATAAGGTGCCCACAAGTTCATTACCTCTTCCCTCCATGGTATAATAGCCTTGTTGTTTAGAGAACTGACCCTAATCCCAGTGACAGGGATAGATACTGACTAGTCTCAGCCAACTAGGTCAGCCACTGTGAGTGGTCTGGGTAACTCACACCTAAGCAATTAGACCCACGGCTATAGGAAAAGAGTGGCTAACCAACTTGGACCTGGGATTTTTGCTAACTAACTCATTTTCTCCTCTTGGATATAAACAAGGAGTCCAGTTGCTGCTGACAGCTGTTTTCCTGAGGGGAAAAGCCAACACAGAAGAAGGCATAGAGGAAAGAACTGCAGAAAAATGGAGCCAAGTCACTGGTAAAATAATGCCCGAAGCTTCTGCCATTGGGTTCTTAACTTTTTAGTTAAATCCTTTTCTTGTTTTCCTCCCGTTTAAAGAAACTTGAAGTTGAGTTTCCTGATATCTGTAATCAAAGCATCTTTCCTGATGGATCATGACTTCGTTAAGCAAAAGGAAAGTGCTGTGAGACGGCAGGTTGGGGGGAGCGCACTTGCCAGGGCTTCCTGCTCACTGCAGCCGCCCCTCTGGGCCATGCTGTCTCTCTTTTGTGGAGGTTGCATGACTTCCGGGAAGTCAGGTGGCCAGCTAAAGTCACACGAAGGTGACTCACTGTGTGCAGAGGACTTCTGAGACTTGAGGGCCTGTGGAGCTCTTAAGTTTGGCCACAAGCAGGATCCATGTGAGCTGGGAGCCATTGCTTTACAACCTATAGTTTGAACTCGAATAGTCACAGTTTCCTCGTGTCTTCTTTGAGCTCTTTCTCTCTTCTGGTTTCTCTTTTGTGCATAGCCAGCTCCAGAATTCTAAAATGGCACCTCAAAATGCCCAAATTTAATCCTTGGGCTGGGCCCTTGATAAGATTATCTGTCCCTGATTGAGTTATGTTATTGGCACAGAGATGGTGAAGATGTAATTAAGGTTAATAATAGCTTGACTTTCAGATATTCAAAGGGAGACAGTGTCAGGAGGCTGGACTTCATCATTTTATCCTTTTAAAAGTACAACCTTTCCTATGGCTGGAGGTCTGGGGCAGTCAGGGAGATTCAGAGTGTAAGGGTCAGAGATGCTTTCTCTGGCCAGGAAGATGGAGTGAGCAAGAAGCAAGGGCTGGAGAGGAGCCTCTTGCTGCGGAAAGTGACTTCTGATAAGCAGCCTCAGGGAAACAGAGCCTCTCTCTATAGCTACATGAAACAGAATTCATCCAGCAACTTGAAATAACTTAGCAGTGGAGTATTCTCCAGAGCACTTAGAAGAGAGACCAGCCAGGAGGAAACCTTGATTTTAGCTTTCTAGTAGAGAACCCAGGCATCTACTCAGCCTTTTGCCTCACAGAACTGTCAGAAAAAAACAAGGGTTTTTTTTTATGTCTTTGAGACAGGGTCTCACTATGCAGTTCAGGATGGCCTTAAGCTCACTTTGTAGCTCAAGCTGGTCTTGAACTCACAACAATCCTCCTGCCTCAGCCTCCCAAGTGCTGGGATTACAGGCATGTGCCACCACGCCCGGCTAAGGGTGTTGTTTTAAATCCTTACATTTGTAACAATTCATTACCCAGCAATAGCAAACTAATATGCCCCATTAAGGTGTCAGCTGGTAATTTCTTAAATGTTTTTTAATTAGGCACTCCGGAAGCAGAAAATCTTAAACATGCAAATAAATGTGTAAGTTTCTGTATTGTGGGCACCTGGAGAAGATGAAGATCTTTTGGGTTGAGGAATGATGTGTCTAGCATGCCCATTTCCTTCTTTATAAGGCTGAGACCAAAGGTGTAGGAAAGACCAAATACCTCCTATATGTACATAAAAGCAGTGACACAATCTTCAGTGTGGGTATTCCTGAACATTGTTAAGGTTTTTCCTTTTTTTCACTGAGACAGGGTTGGCCTGTCACTATGCACTTTAGGTTGGCCTTGAGCTCACTTTGTAGTTGAGGCTGGACTTACCTCAGATCCTCCCAACTCAGGCACCTGAGTGCTAGGATTACAGGTATGAATCATCACACCAGGCCTTGTTAAGGTTTTAAAAGATCGTCTTTGTTCATTGTATTCGAAAGCTCTGGAAATTTACACGTTTCTGTGAAATATTCAAGAAAAGTTCTAAGTTGTGCCAGGCAATCACAAGCTGTTTTGCAGCTGGGCACATGTAACCCTGCTAGGCGAAGGGTCTCCCGGAGAGGCCTGGGACAAGATATTAATGAATAGCGTATCCTGAACTACCAGTGACCCTCACGGAGGCACAGCAATGCCTCCAAGCTGAGTAATGCGAATCTAAAAGTGCATGTTTCAAACAGTGTCTTTTAGATTGTATAAATGAGGAGAGATGAATGAATTTGTTAGTGCAATCCCAGTGCCAGATTCTGCCCCAAAGGGTGTGTGACCCTCCTCCCTCCTTGTCCAGCACTGCTCTGACACCAGACATAGTGGCATGTATGATCTTAATTGGTCATCTAGCAATGTATTGAAAGTGTTCACTAGGTCAGGAGTTGAAAGGAAGAAAGAAGATGCAAAATGTAGAGTTTTCTTAGGGCTGTAAAGATACAGCAGTCCCCCTCATCCACAGGGATACATTCCAAGACTCCAAGTAGATGCCCCAAGCCACACACAGCAGCACGAAGCCCTATGTACACCCCGTTTCCTCCAATAGATACATACATGTGATCAATTTAACATATAAGTTGGGCACAGTAAGAGATTAATGACAACTAATAGGAACAACTGTAACATGCTGTAATATAAGTGCCTGAACACGTCTCTCTTCTAAGATACCTTCTTGATTGTACTCACCCTCTGGTGGTGCTGGGAGATGAGCCTGCTGCGTCAGAGGAGAAGCAGTGGGTGGCGCGGCACTATGGTGTAGCATGGGGCTACGACTGGCCCTCTGGGGATGCATTCTAAGTAGGACCACGGGGCCATGGAGATGCCATTTGAGCCTAGATGATTGAAACTGTAAAGCAAAGCTGAGGACATCACCTGTAATGTGGCTATCATTACACATTTGTCCAAACCAACAGAAGGCACAACACCGAGAACGAACCCTGCGGACTTGGGGACTTGGGTGATTTTGAGGTGAATCCATGCATCGCAACAAATACTCACTTCTGGTGGGGGCTGCTCATGGTGAGTGGGGTTATGCAGTGTGGGGGCAGAGAGCATGTGGGAAATCTCTGTACTTATCACTCAGTTTGGCTTGTGAACCTAAACCTGATCTTTAAAAATGTCTTTAAAAACATTTGGACAGAAAAAATACCAGGATCACGAGAAGCTGAAGAAGAGGGCTTTTGAGTGAACACACTCAAGAGTATTTCCTATGATCACATATGTGCCATGCCCCATTACTGTGTCTGTGTCTCACACCTATTTATTTATTTATTTATTTTGTTGTTGTTGTTGTTGTTTTGTTTTTGTCTTTTTGAGACAGGGTCTCACTATGCAGTTCAGGCTGGCCTTAAGCTCACTTTGTAGCTCAGGCTGGTCTCAAACTCACAACAATCCTCCTGCCTCAGCCTTCCGAGTGCTGGGATTACACTCACACCTATTTATTTATTTACTTATTTTATATGTTTAGTCCTGGGTCTCCAGGGTTTCAGTACACAGATCGGACTCAGACTCCTAGTAATCCTTCCTGTTTTTCAGCCTCCCAACCACTGGGATTACAGGTGTGCACCACCACACCCAGTCTCATTCACAATCTCAGTGCACCCTGGGGACAGGGCTGGCATGGCAGGCCAAGGATCAAACCCCCAGCCCCTGAGTTAATGTACACGGGCACTTTAATCCAGATATCTGACTGGCCCTCCCCCTTTTACTGTTTGGAGCAAATGTAGAAAGTCTTTTTTCTCAGTGCCAGATCTGTGCACTGAAAAACCTAGAGCAGTTCATTATGGTTTAAAAGCAAAGCTAGGTTTCTAGACATTAAGCGCACAGAGGGTAGGAATTATCCATCCATCCATCCATCTACCCACCCATCCATTCAACATACTTTGCAGTGCATGCCATCCTTCAAATTGGTTATGAAGATAATTGGAGGGATTCCCCCAAGTCTGGGAGGACTGTAGATCACTATTCCTCATGCAGAGCCCACATTTATGAATCTCTTCCTGTTCAGAGCCCCTTACCTCTCTGTATTTTATCTTTACTCCTGATATGCAGCTCTGACCTCTTGTAATTCCACATTATCAACCTTAGATACAAAATATTCAAGTGATACCAAGTATTTGGAGATTCTCAGAGCAAACCTGTGCATTTTCAAAACGAGAAGCCAAGCTCAGCTATGTTACATAAAGATGGCTATGAAGTATGGCTCCAAGAGGAGGGGCAGATGGGGAAAGACCCACATTTCTCCCTGCGGAACACTGTCAGGCTTAGGATGGCAGGGCCAGCTGAGAGTGGCCTCCCCCAGAGTGAGACATAGGTTTTCTATCTTCTGAGAGACAATCTGATGACCTCCATCCAAATCTTAATGCAAATGCATTAAAAGAAATCAGGCAGATATAAAGACTATTCAGTGATGCTTCCCTTTTTCTGTGCCTTCCTTCTTCTTTACACCTGTGGGGGCTGGGCACACATGGCAGGCTTCTCTTTCTGTCACCCTGAGTCAGAGAGAAAGAGGCTGGAACCCCAAAGTATGGGACATGGGAACAAAACTGATGAAAACCTCTGACAGTCCTCATCCCTCATAGCTAGTCTGAGGTTGGCTTATGTGGCCTTAGAGAAGCAAGGAGGATGAAGAGAATCTAATTGTCATTTTTCTTCCTCACATTCTGGAACCTTCTGGAAGCACCATGAGTGCAGTGGAGACCATGGCACCTGCAACCTGTCCACTGTGGGACCATCAACAACCTCAGCCAGGACGCGGAGCCCTCAGCCTCCTGGGCCAGGTACGAGGGCAGGCATATGTGCATGTGGTAGGTGACGTGACCATCTTAGCCCAAGTCTGCCCCAAGAATTTAATACACTTGAAGCAGAATCTCATTAAACCACTAAGATGTGAAGACTGGGTCGAACAAACTTGGGGTCCTGCCTCAGCATCTCAGAATGCTAAGACTACAGGCATGTACAACCACACCTGGCTCACATGTGTTATTTAGCGGCACCATCCCCCCATCCCCTGGGTATCAGCTCCTTTGGCAGAATTCTCAACTCCTCCCAGGCCCTTCTTTCTACGAATGAATAAATTAAACCCTTTGGAATACCTGGATTTGCATTTTGCACATATTCTTGGACCCAGGAGTTGTCCATTGCAAAATGTAAGGTTTGAAGCTATAATTTTCATACCCAAACAAAACAGAATAAAACCAGACAACCCATTTGAGATGATTTACAAATCAAAAGCACCTAATGGTAATACCTCATATTTCTGGAGAGCTTTTTATCTACAGAACACTTCCCAGACAGTGACTAATGAAGTCTCCAACTCCCCTTGGGAATAGACGCACATGTTGAATGTGTGACAGAAACTTAATTTACATGAGATGAAGATGTTATGAAGCAGCATTCTACTAAATCATAATTACAAGCCCACACCCAAGGTAAACACACTGAACTCTCCCAGGGAGGTCTCCTTGTCTACCTGTTGGGGGATTTCCACTGAGATCCCTACTCTGCGCATGTGGGGAGTGTGGACAAGAAGTGTTCACGGGATGCCAGCCATCTCTGGGGCCAAGGTACCCTTTCACAGCAGAGCATCAGGCAAATGACTGCGTGAGGGGCTAAGTGCTGCAGTGGTCAGATTTGGCCATGTGCATTGGCCCTCTGCTGGGGCTTTGTCTCCCTTGTACCTACCCTCCCCATTGCCCCCATCTCTCCATAGCTTCTCTTGCCCACAAGGAGGAAATGATGTCAGGGACTTCCTGAATGGTGAGGAATGGGGACTTTTATATAACTTGGAAGTGCACTTGAGTTTTAGATAATCCAGGGAAGTTGACTAGTAGTCTTGGGAGTCATGAATCATACTTCCTGGGTGTCCCCTACCTCTACCTCCCCAAGAGGCTGGTCATGTGGTCATGGCTCCAACCATACTTTCAGCACCATGGACACTTCCCATAAGTCTTAGCAAATTGTGACTCTTAGTACCTTGAACTGACATTGGCCAGCGACTGAAGTAGGTCTAAGTCCCACTTGTGCAACGTCTGTAGCTAAATGGCTGCTTCCTATAAGACACAGAGCCTCAATGTGGAGCCACCCTTCTAGTGAGTGGGTTCAGTAGGATTGATGTAGGGGACAAGACTGCACCTGTTCACCTACTCAGCCTTCCCTGCCCTCTGACACCACAGGCTCTGCATTCTGTTCTATGTGACTCAGGGGCCACTTCTCAGTCTGGCCAACCCCCAGCCAGGTCCCCTTGTGCTGGCCCAGCCCCAAAGTCCTAAGTCTGCCTTTACTTGTGGGGCAAGTCTCTGGCTTATGCTTGAGAAATAGATGTGGTGGTGCCCATCCATGGAGGGTTGAGCCAGCCTTAGTCCATCCAGGTCTTAGTCCATCTTGGTCTTCTTAGTCCATCCAGGTCTTTCAAGCCTAGAGTAGAAATGGCCTCTGCAAGGCCTGAAATGGAAATGACATTTCTGCCTCCAGGCACTTTAAGAGCTAAATTAGAAGTAGATGTGGAAAACCCTCTCTATACTAGGCTGAGGCAGGGGAATCACAAGTTTAAGCTCTTGTGATTGAGTTTAAGGCCAGCGTGAGAAACACAGCAAGCTGGTATAAAAAATAAAGTCATAGAGAAAGAATAATGACAATAAAAACTATGACTGTTAAGAAACAAAGAAGGGAACCTTAAATTAAAAGGCCCAGGAGTGTAGAGGCATCTCTGAATGATGGAAGGAGTCTGAGATCATTATTAAGAGGCTATTCCAGTCTGGAGGGTGTGCAGACCTGAAATGATGGAGGCTTGCTATGGTTTTGATGCCTCCCACAAAGTTTATGTTAGGACATGGAACAAATGCCCTGATCAGAGGTGGGATCCATCCTGGACTTCCCAATATACAGAGTTATCACCCAAATAAGCTGTCTCCTACCTTGCCCATGGCATGGTAGAAATCATAATTATAAGCCCAAGCCCCAGATAAACACATTGAACTCTCCCAGGGAGGTCTCCTTGTCCCAAGCATAAGCCAGGGACTTGCCCCACAAGCAAGGGTAGACTTGAGACTTTGGGGCTGGGCCAGCAAAGTGGACCTGGCTGGGGGTTGTCCAGACTGAGAGGTGGCTCCTGAGTCAAGTAGAACAGAGTCCAGAGCATACTGTGGCATTTTGCTACAGAACTTAGAGGGTGAGGATATTGGGAGGATGCCTGCAGATGGTCACCTGGGCTACCTTATAAGAGTGGCACCTCTGCCCCTCAGGTCCAGAATGGACACAGAGATGGCAGAAATACTCAGGATGGGGCTTGGTTGCAGATTTTGGGATGGAGAAGCCTCTGGGGGCAGGGGGACTCCAGTAACACCCAAGGCAGGTGAAGCTGAATGAGGCAGAGAAACAACATTGCTTGACAGGCTGAAGCAGAATGTGGATGGCCCAAGACCCAAAAGCATTTGAAAAATGCCATGAAAGGGAAGTGCTAACCCTACCCAGGGAAAAGCTTACATTAAACAGAGCAAGAATTTGCAGGCTGAGTACCTGCCTGGCAAGCACAAGGGCCTGGGTTTGAACCCCAGTACCATATGCCATGCTGGCCCTGGAACCCCAGGTGCACTATGCTGGCCCCCAAAACTAGGCATGGCACCACACACCTGTAGCCCCAGCGCTGGGGGCCTGGGATATGAAGATCACTATTAGTCTGAGCTGCATAGGGAGACCCTGTACCAGATAAATAAACTCCAATTTAAAAAAGAACAAGAATTTGGCATGTATATAATTAGAAACCTCAGTGAGAAACAAAATGATATTGCACCCATTAAAAGGAATTCTTTAGAGGTCTTGGAAATGAAAAATTTGATTCCTTAAATAAAAAACTCCGGAAATGGGCAGAAGAATCAAAGCTGTTAGGAGAATTCTAATTCAGGAATATTTTCCTCAGAAGTTAGAAGATAGTGCTGCAGCTTCTTCTTACTTTTGTTGTCTCTTAGCAATATATACAGATTCTCTCTATTTATAATATTTGAGGATTGAACCTAGGGTTTTCCCATTGAGCTGTATCCCCACCCACTCACCCCCATTTAATACGAAACATGATCTAAGTTGTCAAGGCTGTGCTCAAACTTGCATCCTCCTGCCTCAGCCTCCCTGAGTGCTGGGATTACAGGCCTGGTTCTAGGTGGTTGTTATGGTTTGTGTCTAGTTGTCCCCCCAAAGCCTCAATGTAGTCATGAAGTGGGGACTTCTAGAGTTTATGATTAACTCATGATCCACTGGGATTATTTGTGATCCAAGGCCGGGATTATGGGTGTGAGTAGTGCATCCCACCCTAGGGCACCCTGAATGTAATATGAGAGAGAGAGACTTTCAGCGATTGCTCTTTGCTGCATTGTTGTTCCGCCACCATGAACTGATGTCCTCTGCCCTGTGCCACTCTGCCTTGGAGCCAGCCGAGTATGGACTGGAACCTGCAGTATCTGTGAGCTAAATAAACCTTTCCTTCCTTCATTTTGGTGTTGGGTATGTGTCCCAGCAACAAGAGAAGAGTAACTAAGACAGTGCTTAAAGCCAAATGCTATAATACATGAGAAAGGGCAACTTTGACAGAAATTCCAAGAAGAAAGACTAGGATGTTTTGAGACAGAATGATGCTGATTCAAGATTAAGACACTTAAAAGCACCTTTGTTATGAGTTAATATCACCCCTTACCCACCAAAGACCTTACTCCTACAAATCCTTGGGCCAATTCTGTTACAGAAAGAGGCTTCTGTGTTCCAGAAACTGTGCTGCATGAGTTTCTTGTGAATTACTGGAAATAGCAACATCTTCAAAAACTAAAATGCCATCAATGGTTCCATCACATCTGTACCTGTAAATTTTAGACTCAGACAAAATCCAAGATCCCTCCAGACAACTTTTTAACATTAAACATCCTTCCCTTCTCATATTTTGCCAGAATAATTTACTATTAAATTATTCAAGATGTGAGCGTAGAGTTTTGCTTATTTGCAGGATGATAAATTCAGCTGTGTGGGAGTAACTTTCATTCTTCTGTGAGAAAGAGGAAGCCGGTTCATTAACGTTTGCACTATCTCATGCGGATCCAAAAAACCACCGAAGGGAAGACTTCAGGCTCCAGGTGGGTGGGCGTCTTAGCAGCCTGGGACTGGAGACCCCACCCGGAGTCAGAGATCTGGCCTGGTGAGCGGGAGCCACAGGAATTTTCCTCAAAAAACCATTCCTGACTTAGGGGAAATACATGACCCTTACTAAGGCCACTGGTCTATTTATTTATTTTTTTCTTTCTTTCTCTGTGTGGTGTTGGGGGTTGAACCCAGGTACTAATAATCTTCATTAACTGCTTTGGATAGGATTTTTATCATGCACCAACACAGATAAGCGCACAGAGCTGAATCAGTGGTAGCATCTGTAATGCTGATGTTGCACGGAACTCCCACTGCTGCCTGGATTAATATAGAAGCACGCATTTGGGCTCCTCCACGTCCAGGTCCAAATGCACTAGCATGAAGCCCCAAGTGAGTATCACATGACCAAAACAAATGCGACCTACTTAAGTCTGGACTAACTAGACAGCATGGAGGAGGCATCCGCCTAATAAACGCAGCATGGGCCACAACTGAAATGGCTGTGTAGGACTGTCTTCCTTAAAGCCTCTTTCCTTTCGAGACATCCTAAGGCTGGTTCCTGTGGGAAGAGTGGGTGAAGACCCTAGAGTTTGTTGTTTGGGCAGCTGAAGCAGATCACTGGCAGAGTCTTGGGGAGGATAAGCAGGGTCCGCAAGCCCATGGGGCAGAGTTGGGCCTGGTCTCTGGTGTGATAGGCGGGCCCTCTGATATCGGAGTGCTGAATTCACGCTGCCAGATCCACAAGCAGCCCTCCAAGGTGGCACTGCAGGGGGAAAATGGCAGATTTTTAGAATTCCTTTAAAATTTTCTCACGGTAGCAGACTTCATGGGTATGACTTTAAATTTTCACAGAGCCACAAAAGCAACTATTAACTGTCACAGGAATATTTATCTTGACCTGAAAAAAGGTCAAAAATCTAGCTGTCCACCTAGTGTAGGTCTGGTTTTTTTTTTTTTTTTTTTTGGTACTAAGGATTGAACCTTGCACTTGCCAGGCAGGTGCTTATGCTGCTGAGCCATCTCTCCAGCCCAGCCCCTTCTTCTAAGGACTGTGTGTTGTGGCCTGTTTCTTTTTCTCCTAAATCTAAATGCCCAGAATTCCTACAGGGCGCAGCCTTGCTTACCTGTGAAAAGGGCGTTCACATTGATGTGGGCTTCAGTCAGGCTGGATCTCTTCTGAAGACGTCTGGTTGTCGTCCCTTTCTGTTGGGGAAGCTCTGAGAGGGGCTGGCAGCGAGTATGAAAAGAAGGAGCTCTTTGGAATGAATATTTCATGCTTATCATGATTCAACTTAAAACACTAATTTAGGGATACAGAAAAGAGACATTGGCTGTCCTGTACGTAAAGAATATAAATATTAGATAAAAGACCTGGGAATCTCAATTGACCGTTGAGGGCTTTGTCTCGTGTGGAATGCAGTACCTAGACTGCATTAACCGGACAGCTAGTCTTTGTCTGGGTGTTGGGGGTGGGAAGGTTCAGTGTCTCCTGGGGGTGACAAGAATCAGTGAGTTCTTACAGATCTTGGTGATCCTCCCTCCTGGTTCCCTGACTAAGGTTTCACCTATAATTAAGTGATTATACTGAGGTAACAGAACCCACTAGAGAAGAAAAATCATCCATTTTCCCCAGAGAGGTATCCTCTTTCCTGGAACTCTTGGAGGAGCCCCAAGTCCCCTGTGTCCTATCTCCTTGCTCAGGGATGGTCCTCCCAGAGCAGCTGTCCCTGTGGTGTCCCCACTCCACTTCCCAATAATTAGCACTGGAGGCACAAGACTCACATGAAGAGAACTCAGCCTCCTGGGATCCAAAGGAGACTGCCATGGGCCCCTGGTTCCTTGGTGACGTCTGAAGTGTGGTGCCCAGCAGGCAAGGCTCCTCCCCACAGAAGGAGGTAAAGCTGTAAGCTCGGACCCTGTGTGGCTCATTCCCTTCCATCCAGTGTCCGCTGATTCCTGGAGACCAGGGCTGATGAGCAAGAGCACGGAGATCTGCTGTCCAGCCCATGGTCTAACAAGAGCACTGCGTCAGCCAGGGAGGGCCTCAAGGGGATAGCTCGTGTGAAGGAGCTCCTTTACATGTTCCCTGACCTGGGTGCTCCTGACATCTTCCTGTCCCACAGGGTTGGGGGCTAACTGCCTCATCCTGTCACAGAGGTTGTGTATTTCCTTTGCCTTGGTTCCTCTGCGTGTGTAAAGCTTCAAGTCCTCTGAGTGTGACAACAGGGATCTTAAAATGATGGCCCAGATCTGTCTAGCCTCACACTCACGCTGGTCAGTGTGCACCATTACACTTCATAGGGGAAACTGAGGTGCAGAGTTTCACAGGTGCACGGGAAGGGAGGAGACCCCATTAATGTTCCCATAACTCAGTCCAGCACCAGTGAGGTCCTACAATGAAGCTGTGTTTCCTTAAGCCTTGCTGTTTCCAGGAACCATTCCACCAAAGGGTCAACACACTAACTTTGACTGACAGAATTCAGAAGGAAGCTAAGCACACTGGCACGTGCCTGTAATCCCAGCACTCACAGGGAGGCTGAGGCAGGAGGATCACTGCAGGTTTAAGGGTGGCTTTGACTACATAGTGAGTACAAGGCCAGCCTGTACTACAAAGCAAGACCCTGTCAAACAACAAATCATAACAACAAAAATTAGAAGGAAACTCTAACAAAAAAAAAGTCATCATCTTCAACCACCATCACTACCACCCCAGTTCAGAGAAAGACATTTTTGGGCCAAATTGGAAGCTGTAGGAACTTCAGGATGTATAATAATCCATTTTTAGGTTACTCAAGGGAAGTGACAGTATTGCTAGCTCATTCCTTCCCCCATGACAGTAGGTGGTGCTCTGAAGGTATCTATGATTAAAGATTAGATTCTAAGCTTAGCATTACGGGCACCTCAGTGGCAGGGCCACGCTCTAGCCACTCATGCTACTGGGTGAAAGTAACAGAGGAGACCCTCAAAATTTTTTTTAATGAAATCAAATACACAGGATGTCATGGCACATGGCTGTCCTCCCTTCTACTGTACGGGAAGAAGTATGAGGATCACAGGGTCAAGGTCTGTATGGGCAATTTGGTGAGACTGTCTCAAAATAAAAACTTAAAAATGTGGCAGAGTGCTTGTTTAGCATGTACAAGTTTCTGGCTTGAAGCTCCAGCACCACATCTGGAGAAAAACAGAAGGAAAAGGAAAGACCAAATACCTTTGGTTACTGTGGATGGAATGTGTTTTAATCAAGTCATGAATATTTCTCAGTGTTAAGGATTTTTCTTTGCTCATTTAGACATCTAGAAAGAGAGATTTTAGTTTGGGGAAATCAGTTTTGTTGGATGAAAAATTGAAAAAGCAATGAAGAACAGGAACTTAGAATATCATAATTTTATCATAATTAAACATTATCTGAAAATGCTAAGCATTGGTGCTATTTTTATTTATGTGGATAAATATTTATTTTTCTCTCCCCCACTTCGTTTTTCTTTCTTTTTGGTGCAGAGACCCAAGGCATCAGCACTCAACTAAATCCCATCCTTTTTTTTTTTTTTTTTTTTTTGTCTTTTTGAGACAGGGTCTCACTATGCAGTTCAGGCTGGCCTTAAGCTCACTTTGTAGCTCAGGCTGGTCTCGAACTCACAACAATCCTCCTGCCTCAGCCTCCCGAGGGCTGGGATTACAGGCATGCGCCACCATGCCCGGCTTAAATCCCATCCTTTTTTGAGAGGAATGTGCTAAATTGGCCTTGAGTTTGTGATCTTTCTGCCTCAACCTCCTTAGTAGCTGAGCTACAAGCATGTGTCATTGTGCATGGATAAAACTCTTCATGAGCTTTTCCTGGTATTATAATGGTTCGGAAACGAGGACTTGATTCAACTTTTCAGGCTTCATCAATACCTCCTGATATTCGGGCACAAATACTGATCTTTGAGTTCACTTGCAATTAGTGACTAAATTCATTCTTCAGATCATTGTTCTTAAAGTCCGCTGCAAGAGGTAGATTTTACAAGTAAGGCATAGACGGTTAATCCCTTGACTCCCATTAGCATAACAGGCCCCAAATTTACCCCCTGCTGCCTCAGGGTGCCAATTAAATAATAAAAACTAAGACTGTGGTCAGATATAATTAGTTGGAGGAAAGAGTTTTATCATTTTCCTCATGCCAAGCAAACAAGTTAACTCCTCTGACAGAGTAATCTGGACAAGGGGGGGGGGGAAGAGACACACACACACACACACACACACACACACACTCCCACGGGAATTGCCTATGCTGTTTGTCAGGCTGTGGTCTTGTGGGAATGGGCAAATAAGAGAAACTCTGGCTCCAAATAGTGGGAGATACGCTGTATGGGGTTGTTTTATTTATTCATTCTTTTGAAAACAATCTTTCAAGAGTCTGGTTGGTCCAGATTTCATGGAAAAAGTGATACGTCCTGGAAATATGATTCTGATAGTTATGGACCGCAGTCATGTAGCTGCCCAAATGAAAAACGGTGTGGGGTGTGTTCCAGCCCAGCTCTGAAAGCACGTGAAATGGTCTAGACCCAGCAGTCACCTTGAGAATCTCTTGGGTCTCAAGTTCTGCTGTGCTTCTCCTGGGCTGAGGACTGAACTGAGCCTCGCATCTGGAAGCGCGTCTTCGGTTTCCCCTCTAAGCACATGGGACTTGTACAAGGTGGCGTAGTAGGGAAAAGACAAGGTTGTATTGGAAGCTAGGGCTGTGTCTGGGGAAGGAGAAGCAATTGTTTTATTTCTGCTCTATTTTAGTTGCAGGAGGAAAGGGAATGAAGTAAGAGGGAAAACGAGGCTAATAACTCTCCAACCTAGGTCCATTCAGTGGTCTAGAGGCACCTTTTTTTTTTTTTTAAATACAGGGTCTTGCTATGCAGTCCAGATTTGTATTGATCCTCCTGTCCCAGCCTCTCGTGCTGGGATTACAGGCGTGTGCCACCAAGCCGTTTTGGGGTTGGCATGACGTGCTTGGGGTTCCGGGGTCAGTATAGCATGCAGTACCAGGGATTGAACTTGGGTCCTCGCTCTTGCGAGGCAGGCCCTTAGACCATCGAGCTATCTCCATCAGCCCTAGTGGCTCCATCTTTAGGTCAGAATTCATTCTTGTTTTTCTTAATTCCTTTGTGAGCAAAATTCTACTGCATTGGTTTGAGTTGGAAAAGCTTGGGACACAAGTCAAAGAGTAAGTGTGAGGTGAAAGAATGGCAAGTGGAAGAGTGCCTGGGATACTGGTTGAACGCGTGCCCCGTAGGAACTGGATGAGGCTCTGAAGTTTCCTAGTCAGGGATTTCTGTGATACTGAATGTGTGTGTGTGTGTGTGTGTGTGTGTGTGTGTGTGTGTGTGTGTGTGCGTACATATACACATACATACTGTAGTATTGGCTATAGGAAAGGCAAGTAGTAAACTATAATTGCAATGAAGAAAAGTGTATTTTTTTCCCACGACAAGTATCAAACTTGGCAATGTAAATTTGTGGAAGTCACACTGAAAACATTCATGAAACATGGAGGTTGCTTCTAAGGAGATTATGAGTGGGGAGCCAAAACACTGATTTGAATGTATTTCAACTTTAAAATTTCTTCTTAAAACTATTCACAGGAATGGGTGGACTTTTTTTTTTTTTTTACATACAACTCAATTTCTCTCATGTACAACATAGATCATTTAATGTAACGCTTGCAACCTTAGAAAGGCAGACATATTTAATCCAAGTCCAAGTTTATAAATTCCAATTTCACATGGATTAAAAACTGCAGATAAATTAAGTCACAATAATATCCTGTACATGCGTTAAGGCTGTTGACTGCTGAAGTCTCTTGGGTATCTACAAACAGGAAGTCACACGCAGATAACTGGGTCTGAAGAGTGTCTACATCATTAAAAAAATCTTGCTTTTTTCTTTTTTTGGTGATACAGATTTCAACAGTAACTCTGGAAAACTGTGAAAAATGTTATTTAAAAATATATATGTATATGCTACTGCACAGTTTCAAAGATGTGGTTCATAAATAATGTTGGCTGTACTAGATCGATTTTATAACAATGACTGCACTTGCAAGGTGATGTGAACACGCAGTGATTTATACTCCATAGTAGGCACTAGTAATATCTGTCACATGTACCACAGTTTTATGTTGGCTGTATTGTACATATATATTTTTAAATGTATGCATTTATACAAACTGTATATATCATGTATGGGGTGTCATAAATGTACACATCACTGTTCTATAATACACACATCGTTGTTGTACATATTAGGGTAAGTTTTAGTGCAGAAAGTCTCATTGCATGGCATTCCATGGTTCAATCGAGTACGCAATTTGTCAACTCTTTAGATTATTTTTCCAGTACATTCCTCTTTAGATAGTGGGTCCGAGTTTCCATTTGCAATTTGAAAGTTTCCAGAAGTATCTGTTTCAACCAGACCTCTCTCCAGGCACAATTCTGCACATGAGTTTGATCTGTGTAGAGCTGTAATGATGCCAAAGTCTGATCTGGAATATATTTGAGCTACTCTCTTTCAAAAGATAATTCTAGCAAAGTGATAAAAGAATGGTTTCCATTCAGGTCATGACAGATAAGTCAGTTGAACTTGTGCTGAGCTTCAGAGGAAAGAATATGCCTTCCAATACAAAGAAGTGGTAGTAAAAGTTACATGTCTAAGTGCAAGAATCTCTGTAAGGACATACATCAAACCGAGCTGTGGTTGTTGCAGACAATCCAACTTACACTTCCTACTTCCTACACTTCGGCATTGTTTGAATTTTTACAATGAACAAGTGTCATTTTTATAATCTGAAAACACAAGAAAAATGTTTCAACTCAGAACCAAACTTTAAAAAAGAGAAACAAATTATGAATGACTTTCACAAGCAGCCACCAGATGATGATTCCTTACTGAAATCATCTATACCAAGCAGAAACTGCTGCCCTGATGTACTCTTCAGATGGAAGGGGGGCACTGCTAGGCCTGCACACTCTGACCAGCACCCCAAATGACCAGTTTCTAGGGGTTTTGTTGGGAAACACAGGTGGTTGCTGTTAGTAAAACAATGCCACCACGACTAGCCAGAGGCCGTGTGCACCATGA
The DNA here is from genome assembly GCA_004027165.1 of Ctenomys sociabilis. Taxonomy (NCBI): domain Eukaryota; kingdom Metazoa; phylum Chordata; class Mammalia; order Rodentia; family Ctenomyidae; genus Ctenomys; species Ctenomys sociabilis. The sequence continues at coordinate 39,476 of PVKA01001066.1, read as the reverse complement.
GATGGGCCTGCTGTGGGTGCTTTCTAAGGCTTGCAGCTTTGAAGATGGACAAGACCAGGAAAGCTCCCTGGGATGGCAAGGCAGACCCCAAGGGTCATCCCTTTATGCAACAGTTTGAACTTTTCATGAGAATCACCAGTAAGTAGAACAAAAGCTCAGTCCTACACACAAAAAGGTTTAAACATTTTTTAAGTGGGGTTCAGAATTCTAACATAGGATGGGATTAGCGATAGGGATATAAGAAGCAACTCGTGGATAAATATAAAATGGAAATCCAGGCTGAGCATCCCCTAACCTAAACATACAAAATCCAAAGAGCTCCATAATTTAAAATGTTTCAAACATCAATATGACACTGTAATTGGCAAATTCTATACCTGACTACACGTGACTGTCACAGTTAAAATATTGGTGCACTGAAAGTGCTGTATGAGATTAATCGCCTTAAACCAGTATTGGCGAACCTTTTAGAGCTTTCAATGATAACAAATGGCCAGCCACAGCACCTGTTTCACAGGCTTGCACCACGGCCTTGGACTATGTGTACATAAAGTGAAACATAAATGAACTTCCTGTTTAGGCGTGAGTCTCATTCCCAGGATATCTCATTACAACATGCAAAATGCGAAGGCTAAAATATCTCTGGTCCCAAGTAGTTTGGATAAGGGATACTCAGCTTGTACTCTTCATATTTTCAAGTACCTAAAGGTCAAAGCTAAATGCAAATTTCACTTGCTCATTGCCAATTAATTTCAAAGCACCAAAGTTGTTTGATCTTTTGCACATTTATGAGGCAATACTTGGAGCTTGGGAATTACAGCGGTCTTATTTCCCTCCCTCCTAGGGGTCAGGCTGACAAAAATGTGAACACTGCAACCCAACCCATGAGGTCAGTGAAGATATTAACATCTGTTGAACAACAGCTGTGCCACCATCACCAGAGGCTGCCTCACCTGTCTCAGACTGATCCAGTATAATTCTGTCAAGTTACTCAGAGATATTATTGTTGTTTTCAAATATGGCAAGATATAAACTCTCAGGAAGAGCTTTTTTTTTTTTTTTTTTTTTTTTTTTTTTTACCAATATTTCGTATCAAAATATACTTAACAAAAAGACTAACTCTAGGCCATAAAATAAGGTTCAGACAAAAATTGTAAACAAGAGATCAAAAACTAAAATGTAAACAAACAAACAAAAAAGAAACAAAAAGAACCATGGTAAGACGTAAACATACCAGATGCGAAAGGTATTGTAAGCAAGATGCTCTGGTGCTTGCTACTGGAAGCAGAACAGCGGCCCTAGCAGTGAGAACTTCCCCTGCGCTGTGAGGAGCTTGCTAATCAAAGCCTGAAAAACATCCTCCAAATCATACCCCCCCACCAGGCCCAGAGAGGCACACTCTGGGGACCCCACAGCACTGTGATCAGAAGTAGCTCTTAGCCTGAAAAGCAGAGGCTGGGCTCCTAGCACACAGACGTTCTAGGTAATGTCCTCATCTGGCCATGAAGGAGGTTTGTGAGGAAGCTACCGTGGAAGCGAAGAGACTTGAAGCATGTTGGCTGACAAAAGCTGCGAGGCTCTACAGCCACTGGGTCACAATGGCAAGAGGAGGAAACACTTGGCCTTGGAGAACCTGTTGTGGGTACAGACGTCGATTCCAAATTGAGCTCTTAAATGACTGTCATCAACGCTTTCATGTGGGTTATATTTCAAGGACATCGAATTTTCACCAAATTTGGGTGTTGTTTTCATACAGTCTGAGAGTGGGGCAAGGAGGGCTTTGAGGGCATCAAGGCATTTGCTCGTAATGTGTTTAACTGATAATAATGTTAGGTGAGGTGAGAGTGTGCGGGGAGGGACAGGGTATCTGGTAGCATGCAACCTAATCAACTTCTGGCACAAAAATAATTGACTTGCTTTCATGATTCAATCAGCCATTAGTACACGCTGAGCAAAAAAGAATTAGGGAATAGTATATTCATACTGAAAGTAATCAATAATGTCCGAACTAGGTTCATCTTGACTGGCAGTTAAGTTTTTGATGTGCTGGATTGCACCTGGTTAACTAACCTGTGAGATTTTGCTTGAATTTTTCTAAGAAGTCATGGTTTTGCATTGGAATGGAAAGCAAGTGTCTGTGAGCATGGGTGCATGTGTATGTGTGTATTTTCTCTAATCAGGAACCTCTGATCACTTTGTCTAGCCTGGGGTTATGGAAACTAGACAAATAAATTGTGTGCCAAAGAACGGTGTATCTTACACACACACACACACACACACACACACACACACACAGAGGAGGCAGCTTTGTATATTCTCACATATGCCCTGGTAAAAGGTCATTGTTTGAGGCCAAGGAAATGTTCATCGTAGTCTGATAAATGCTGTGGCTGGGAATTTCAGTAGCACAATGTCCAGAAACTTGGAGCGGTCCGTGGAGATGAGAGCACAGCTGGCCTGCGGGGAGGGCCTTACGACAGGTGTGCGCTGTTCCGCAACCAGTGCAGACCCTGCTGGGAGTACTGGACCAGGTGCTCCATGCTGCTGTGCAGGGTGACAGGCCCCATGAGCAAATCCAAGTCGTTGAAGAATTCTAGGGGATAGAAAGAGCTGTTACAAGTGCTGCGCATGCTCGGTGTGCCACGCTGAACATGGACCAGAGTGATCTCAGAGAGAATTCCACTCATGGCCTGTGTATGAAACAAGAGTTCTCTGTTCCCTTGTGACTTCAGCATACCCTTGAATGGAATAAAATATAAGGGTAGGGGACTCGTCCTACATCCAAATAAATAAATGAATGAAAGAGTAAACTGTATTTGCCACTTCTAACTCATGTGGGTAATTTTCATGTAGCCAAGTAGCAAAGGAAATTCATAGGCTCAAGCTGGATTTTCCCAGTGCAGTAATGGCGTCGACTCTGCAGGCCAGTGCAGCTCTGTCACCCCTCACTCTGAGTCAGCGGTGGCAATGCTCTGGGTGAGGATCTAGGATGCGAGGAGACAATTGGATGCTTGCTGAGAAATCTCTGCTGAGGTCACCAGGTGGCCTTTGAGGCATTCTCTGGGTTTGCCTTTTCCTTGAACATTTATTAGGTACCCAGGACTCTCCTGGGTACCAAGGGTAGCCATAGGGGGCGAGCCAAGGTGGTCATGTGGGAGCTTTGCTGTCTTTGCATTCTAGCTTAGTGGCAGGCAAGACAAATGTATTCACACAGCACTCTGCTCTCACAGTTGGGTCACTGAGGACCACTTCATGGAAGTCGGTCTGAGACTGGTTCCCCCAGTGCTCACACATACCCTACAGTCCTGGCAGGGAATGAAGGGAAGGGTCAGGGAAGATGCGCGTTGCTGGAAAGAGGACTTAAGGTGCCGAACACAGGAGGAGAAGCAGGCGGGCTGAGGCAGCACAGCCGAGCTCCCACCTGCACCACTGGGCCCCAGCGGGTGGCGGGCAGCTCCACGTGAACCTGGCTTGCTTCAGGTCTTGCAAGCTGGACACGTATTTCTATACATTTGCCCACCTGAGACACAGACCTCTGTGGCTCTCTAGCCACTTAATTGCCAGGTACTTTTCCAAACTGTTCTGTATAAGCTGTGTCTCTGGACCTCTGTGACATTCCCATGGGACTCAGGGGCACCACCCATAGGCCACATGCTATGCACTGTCTGGTTATATTGACAAAGTCCCTCACTCAGGACTGCCCAAGCCACCATCCTCTTGCATGCGGACACCCTGCTTTTGTCTAGAAGGTTTATGCTGTCATAGGAGTGGAATTTTCATCTATGGCCTGACAGTGAGTCCAGATTTACACTCTTACCCGCTGTTGGAGGAAAAGTAGTATTTTTTTATTTTTATTTTTTTGTATTTTAGGGAAGGGTCTACAGTGTATTCAGGGTCTCACTACTACACTGGACTGGTAGTAATCCGCCTGTTTACAGCCTCCCAAGAGCTGGGATTATAGGCACATGCTACCATGCCCGGTCTCAATCATCTCAGCAGGCCTTGGGGGCAGGGGTGGGGTGGCACAGAAGGCCCTTGGATTGAACGCCCAGCCCTTGGGCCTGCTGGCAAGCGCTTTAATCCATTGAGCTATTTGGCTGGGCTGAAAGTAGTATTTTGATACACTTTTTTTTTTTTTTTTTTTTTTTTTTTTTAGGAGAAAATACAGCAATAGTTAACAAAATATATAACTATAGCTGAAAAAAATCTATATTTATTGACCCCAAAATTCTACTTCTATTCCTCCTTCCTAATAACCAAAATATGGAGGAAGACTTATACAAAACAGGATATAAGACTACATCCATTATGATCTTAGTTTGGTAAAAATGATACAGAACTAAAGAAAAAAGGCTAGAAGGAGCATTGCTAACATGGCCACTGCAGTTACTTCATGGTGACAAGATTATTGGTGACGCACCTCTATTGTCTCTGTACTTCACAAATTTAGCCACAGCAAACATGGATTATTCTAGAAAAATATTATTTAAAAGGAAATTCAGCTGTATCTGTAAAATACTCTTTGAAGCTGGATGCAGTTGACCTCGTCTCCCTCCCTCTGATATTTTAGAGTCCTAACTGGCTTCTTAGCCCTTGGGCTAAGTGCTAGTAAAATATGGAATGAAATGGAATCTGTATCTTCCAGAAGTACATCTATACCTGCATCTGTATCTATACTTCAATTCGTGGCGCACCCACATCTGGACCTATCCCTGCATTTACCTCCACCTGTCTTTATATGCCCCTACTCTGTAATGGCACCTGTACATACATTGTCACTCTGCCTACTCCTGGCACTGCACCTAC
>PVKA01001066.1:13253-25137 GCA_004027165.1 Ctenomys sociabilis | reverse complement strand
GTGGCCTGTCTCCCAAAGTGCATTCCATTCTTATTTTCGGGGGTGGGAGTGAGGTGGGAGGACGGATGCTGGTTCTCAGCAGCTGCTGGTGCATGCTGACCTTTGCATGCATATGTGATGCTTCCACACAGGTCTCCTCCCTTCCCCCAGCCCGAGCAGGAATGCCCCACACTCACCTGATGAGCTCCACTGTCTCTGAGTACATGGTGTAAGGAGACTTGGACTCCATGGGTCCTTGCTCCATTGCATTTCCACACTCGATAAATGACAGGGCTGCCTCCGCGTAGTTCAGAGCCTTTCCAAACTTTTCCACCTGACCAACAGAATAAAGGGTCTTCCTTAATAAGTCCTAAATGGCATTCTCACAGAATTACACTTTACTGGAGAAACCCTCCTTTTGAGTTCTCACATCCTATGCAGGGAATTGAGAGAAAAAATAGGATACCTCATCCACCATCCCCACCCAAACCCCTATCCAAGGCCTCCCTTTCCACAGTTTCAGTTATGCATGGTCCATGATATCCAAATCTATTAAATAGAACACTCTATAAGAACTTATAGGTTAAAATATTTTTATTATAGAACACTGTCATTGTTCTATTTTATTATTAGTTATTATTGTTAATTTGTTACTTTGCTTAACTTACATATTAATCTTCATCCTCAGTGTGCATGTTATGGCAAAGAAGCCCAGTAAATAGTAGCGTTAGTACCTGGCTTGTTCAAGGCCTTGGTTTTACCTTACTTTTACAGTTCAGATTGAGAATGTCCTCCCTGTGTCTCATGTGTTCAGAGATGCAGCTTTTAAAAGATGGCACTATAACCCTCAGTGGACTGATCCATTCACTGAAGAATTCATAGCTAAACATGCTGCGAGGAGGTGAGGCCCAGCCGGAAGAGGCGAGTTTCGGGATGCGCCTGTCTTGGGAGTGCCTCCTTCCCTCCCTCCCTCCCTCCTGGCTGCCCTGGGGTGAGTGCTTTTCCTCCCTTTCCACCATGCTGCTCTTGCCTTGTCACCAGTTGACCTTAGGCTGACCTTGCCAAGACTATGAGCCCCAGGAAGCCTCTGCTCCTCTCAGCTGTGGGTGCTGGGTATTGTGTCCTAACAATGGGAAATCTGACTGATATAATTATTTCCACCTATATGTTTTCATCTTGTGTGTGTGTGTGTGTGTGTGTGTGTGTGTGTGTGTGTGTGTGATTTAGTTAGAACCTCACTTAGAGTGAGGAGGGAAAGGAAGAAGATAAAAATCAAGGCACTATTTCAGCTTTACCAGAATGGATCAGAAAGTTGAAAATCAATAATAAAAATGGGTTTCTGGGTTACCTGTAGTCATTTAAATTTATGTTACTCTTCTCATATCAGAGAGGTTAATCATCAATCAGCTTTATATTCTTACATTTTCATAAACTTAGACTTCACACATCCGTTCCTTACTGCATGCACTGTTACTCCCTGTAGATAATTACGTAGTCACACTTTGGCCTGAGAAATCTCTTCAATTTTCAAATGATTTATTTATCAATAAGAAAAATCAGAACGCTAAATACTATTCTAAGCCTTGCTATTAAAAATAATAAGGCAAAATTCCCCAAAACTTCATTGGTAATATTATGTTAGAAAACAGATACTGAACAAGACTGCTCTTCAGTAGCAAATCAAATTTTTAAACAGCTTATAAATGAAACAGACTTTCAAGCAGTATTTTTTGGTAATACTTTCAGATTAAGGAAATCATTTCACTCATGAGATATTTTCTAAAGCACTCAGTTCTGAGCTGTGTGCATCTGATATACAAAAGCTCCTTGCCAGGAACACACAGTACATTTGGAGACAGGAACTGTGCAGCCACAAAATGGTTCAACTTGTGCAGGGGTTTGTGTGTAACAAAATGTGTAATGGAGGTGGAATGCAAGTGAGACGGGAGGATCGAGGAGGACAGGGCCTCAGAGAACGCCGAGAAAGGAGAACCTAATGTGTAACTGGCTGGATGTAGGAGGGTGCTGGGGCTTGAGTGCGCCTGAGAGTGGCAGTGTGTGTGTGAGTGCGAGTGGGTGTGAAGCTCTGCAGGTGCACAGGCCCAGTGGCTGACCTCAGAGAGCTCAGAGGCTGGTAGGAGACCTCCTGGCTGGTGCAATGCCATCTCTTGGGAACCGGTTGATGGGAAAGGCAGCATGGAACGTGACGGTGCTGACTGAACAGGGCCAACAGAGTCTGGATGATGAACTCAGTCAGAAAATCTCACTCTGCTGGGTTGGGTGTGGTGTGTAGGCCTGGACTGCCAGCACTCTGGGAGGCTGAGACAGAAGAGTTGCAAATTTGAACTCACCTTGGGCAACTTAGCAAGATCTGAACTCAAAAAATTAAAAAGAATAAGTTGTTCTTGGAGTTCAATTCCCTCTACAACAATAACACAAATTGATGTTTTTCTCTAATAATGCCCATGCGCCAGCTTTCTCAGGTGACCTGAATGCTCCATCAGACTATAGTATTGTGTGGGCAAGAGCTATGGCTTTTTCTTACCTCCATTTTCCATTACTCTGGGCATTTCCTTTGTGCCCTAGTGTCCTTGGTAGTGGGTTCTATACAAATCGAAGTTTGATGGATGACATTGATGGCAGTGGGAAAGAGAGACTGTAATGGTTTAAAAATCCTCAAGATCAAGGACTGGGGATATAGCTTAGCAGCACAGAGCCTGCCTGGCAAGTGCAAGATCCTGAGTTCGATTCCTGATACTTGCACCTTCCCCTGCAAAGAATCCTCAGTACCAGAATAACATTCTCGAAGTCATCTGAAATGCCTCCTTTATCTCCCCTCCACCCCTAGAGTGACTGGAGAGGAATAAAACTGGAATTATTAGGCAGGATTGAGTCCTTCTGGATGAGACCTTAAGATGGAACAGATCCTTATGAACTCTTAATAAAAAACAAACCTGAAAAAAAAATAAATAAATAAATAAAAAAAAAAAGAAAGCCGGGCATGGTGGTGCATGCTTGTAATCCCAGCACTCGGGAGGCTGAGGCAGGAGGATTGTTGTGCGTTCGAGACCAGCCTGAGCTACAAAGTGAGCTTAAAGCCAGCCTGAACTGCATAGCGAGACCCTGTCTCCAAAAAAAAAAAAAAAAAACAAACCTGAAATTTTCTATTTCTAGCTTCCCCAAATAGGAGATTACTCAAGTAAGAAAAGTTAGTCTTTGGAAACATCAAATGAAACATCTATGGCTTTATGTGCAGTTAATTGTATTGTACAGATGAGGAAAAGCATTTGTTTTGACAGATGCATATGAAAAACACAAGCGTTTTTGAAAAGAGATTTAATTCTGGTACCAAGCCAAGAGTTGGCCAAGCTAATTAAAGGACAAAAAGTTGCAAATCTAGGTGTTTTTTTTTTTTTAAATGCTATCACCCACTGACTTGATTGGCTCAGTTACTATGCAAACCTTAGGAATGAACTGAAGTGTTCATTTACCTAAGGCTTTCTCCTAGTAGACATTATTGGTTGAAATCATAATGTATTGGGCTATGAACATTTGATTACATAAACACTTCTCCATTTAACAGGCCCAGCCATCCTTGTAATAGATTTTATAATTACCCCAGCTATATTGCCCCATTGATGAAGCAGCAGTACAAACATAATTTGGATGAACATATCCAGAAAGAAAAGGGTCTCACCATTGCGTCTGCTTTATGCTTCATTCGTTTAGCTTCCTGCATAAAATAATCTGCACTGCGAGGCCTACAAGGAGAGAATGATATTAAATGTCATTATTGCTTTAGTGCAAGATCTGTTGAAAATATACTTTCTCTCAAACATAAGGCACAATTTAAAAACTATGCTTAACATAACATCAAGTATTTTTTCTGGCCCTTCCAAATTATTGTCTGTGTATAAAGTACTATAATTATTTCTCTCTGAAGTTCTCAAGTCAAAACCCACTCTATGTATTCAGACATTTAATATTCACAGCAGCTTTCCCGTGGCCCCCCAGTGCCTAATTTGTGAATCACACTATTTACTGTATGGTTAAGAAAATAAGTGGAAAATCTTATTTTGTACTATAACAACACAAAACAATCCTCCTTTACTGTGCAGATTGTAAATATACCTCATAAGAATCACATGGATATGTATGAGTGAGATTATTTTATATAGCCTTGTGAATATAAATGTCATTTGTATGCATAAATGGCACCTAGAGTGGTGTGTGGATATATTTAATTATTTTAAGGCCTTATAGCAAAAAATGAAAAAATGTAATGCTGCCTGATTATTTTCTAGTTGTAATGAAGTTAACTGCGGAATGATGTCTACATTGTAACAATACAAACATGGCATGTATTCTCTGGAGCGCTGATTAGCTAGCTGGTAAACATTAACAGCAGACATGTGCGTTATTAAAGCAATAACCTTGGCCAGCACCGACTCTTCCGGGAGATGAAGGTAATTCATCCTGAGACTGATCTGAATGTGCATAATGACCCCAAGTTACACTGAGTTATGCATTCCACAGAACCTTTAAATGCTTAGTCAGATGGACTTTTTATTTTTTAGAAGACTGTACTTTGCACCCTTTATGGGCTATCAGCACGAACTATCTTTTTGCTATGGGTCTTTATGTAATTAACACAAGAGATCTATTTGTGAGCATCAAATATAAGGAGCCAGGACTGCTGGAGTGGAAGATATGATGTAAATAGTGATATTAGTCACAAACAGTTTAACTAATTACATCACAATCAACTTAGTACAAACTGTATTGTTTCAGGTTCTGATGGATCTTTGCTTAATGTAATATTAAGTCAGAGCATCCCTTTATCCTTAGAAGTCAAAATACTTAAGAGAAACAATGCATACCGTGACAAAGCATAACACTTGATTAAAAAATTCCAATCAATCAATCACTCAAAGTCAGAATCATAGCAAACAATTAGTTTTAGATCCAAAACGTCACTGAATCAACAAAAGGACATGGTTTCCTGTCCTTTCTCTGTCCAATATTGTCAGTGCTGAGGGTGGCAAGTTAGTGTATCCAGCAATCAAATGGCAACACAGCTGCAGAATTTCCTGAGCTATGGACTCCCCCCCTTGGTTCTTGCGCATTTTTCTTAGTGGGTCTCTCATCAGTGGGAAGGGCTGAGGTTCCCTTTCTAGGAAGGCCCTGCTCCGGGGAGCTCTGCCTTGGTAGCTCTCTCCCCACACACCCGTGCCTCCTACACTGAGTGGCTCTGTGCTTTGCTGTCTTTGGCTGTACAACGACCTTTGTCTCCATAGCGACTGTCTGTCTTTGATTTTGGTTCTGCCAGTTTGCCTTATTGCTGTTGCTGTTCCTGCTCTTTTGTTTCTTTTTCAGAGCAGTTTTATTGTCACAGCCAAACTGAACAGAAAGTACAGAGGGTCCTCATACACTTTCTCTCCCAGGTGTACAAACTACCTCTCCACCAACACCCTAAACTAGGGTGGTGCATTGTTTGTTTGTCTTTTAATAATAGATGAATCTACATTGACAATAATTACCTAAAGTCCATAGCTGGTGTTGTACATTTTGTGGATTTGGACAATTTCATAAGGACAAATCTCCACCATTATAGCATCACAGAGTAGCTTCACTGCCCTGAAACCCTCTGTATTTATTTCATATTCCCAAGTAGAGGGATGACAGACCTTACAACTAGCCCAAACTCAGATCTGACTGTTAGGTGGAAGGGGTGCAGGAGAGGAGTTCTAGAATCATCCTCCCTTCCTCCCTCAGTCCCAAATGCTTGAATGCTTCTTTGTGAACAACTGCTCTTGAAGACCACATCTGCCTCCAACACCAGGCTTTTATCACTTCTCTGTCCCTGCAGCTGCCACTAACCCCCTGTGCTATACTCCCAAGCAGTGTCTATTAAACATGGCTTTTATCAGAGTATATCTAGAATACCTAGAATAAATCTCCATCCTCTCTACCCAATCCCTTCCTCAAGGCAGCCCAGCCCTGGACCAAAGTCTGGGCTGGCTTCCATCCTGCCTGAAGACCTGCCCTCTCTGTCTCAGGAGCTCTGCCCAGCCCTCTCTGCTGTTTGGACTGCATTGAGGCATCTCAGATTCTATCCTCAGGCCTAACCAGTAACTTTGGTCCAAGCCCATCAGTGTCCTGATCTTCTCTGGCACTTCTTGTTTACACTCTACTTCAGGTCTCTTAGTTACCTTCTGAGCTGCACCAGCTATGTTCATTGCATTTTCAGCACAGTGCAGACCTCTCTGGTCTTTCCCACCCTGCAGTTTTACTTAGGCACATGACAGAAGGAGAACAAGACCTGCTTGAACAAGACTGCTGGATTTGTCTGAGTTCAGAGAAGTTTGGTCCCTTCTGATGGGTTGCAGCATCACATTCAATGAGCCAGGGAGTGTCGCCATGGCAACCTGAAATGCTCCACATCATTATCTGCTTTGCACTCTTAGCGTGCAAGTTTGGTCATTTTCTTCTTGTCCTGTTTTGTAGACCCTGTCACTAACAGACTGTCATTTCAAACGCATTTCATTCTCATGAAAGGATGCTGTTGGTAATAAGCCCTGGTACCTTAGTCTCACCAGCCTTCTGAATTATCCTTCCAGGTGGTGGTGGCTTAAAATCCCTACTGCGGACTTTGTAATCGACAGTTTTTATCTGCAATATATGAATGCATCTTTAAAAGCCTGGTATGGAGGCTGAGTCACAAACTCAAAGTAGTGCATGTGGATAATTTTCCAACTATCCTGGCAGCTACGACTGTACCTGCTACCCTGAAAGAAAAGGGACCACTTAGGGACACATTGCCTAGAATTCTCATTTTGCATATAATGGAGGACTTCCTATATTGAGCCTCTGAAGACGGCCTGATGATTGGCTCGTTTTCTCCCTTCAGGTGATTTCCAGTGCCACACTCCTAGATGAGACATGACAAAGCCACTGGGAACCATGGGATGTCGCCCAGCTGTCAAGCATGGCCACGAATTCACTGCAACACATTCAACACGCCAGTTCATAGGAAAAGTAAAACTGTTACCACAGAGTATCACACAGCCGAGGCACAGAAGCACAGTCTGATTATCTGAGGTTCACACAGGTTTTCATCTAACCTTCCATTGTTTCAATATGGAAAACGGAGCTTTTGCTTTCTCATCTGTGTGATAATGTCCGCACTGTTTCTCTCAGTGACGGTATTTTACACGATTCATAGCAGGCCTAATTGAAGTCCAACTAAACATAAATGTCACTACGTGTCTTGTATTCTTGGGAAATGGGCCGGTGCTCCAGAAGGCTGGGAGCAGGCACACGCGCCTTCGCCACAAACAGGAACTAACTGCGGATCCAAACACCCTTCTGCAAGTTTCTTTTCTTCTCCTCAGCTTCTTGCCGCCCTGCCTACAGACGCAGGCCTGGCTTCATACAGCAACAGGGGGTCAGCACTCTAGTATTTCTTCCAGCTCAGGAGTTCTGAAGCAATCTTGCTTTTTGTTCTTTGAGGCTGTGGAGCTGAATGGTCTCCCGCGGAGGCATTGGCAGAGGCGTTGGCAGGGGGCTCCTGGCTGGAAGTCGGCCTCTGTGCATGGTGGGCACGCTGATCCAGCCTGTTTCCGGTGAGCTGTAGAGGGAGTGGAGTGCACTGTGTTTGAGCAGGCCGCTTCCTCCATGTGGCAGGAATCTGGACAGCTTTCTTGGGGAAACTGAAACACAAACCAGACAGAGGCTGTGCCTCCTGAAGGAACATGCCACTGGACCTCGTATGTATCAGCTTGGAGGAGCTCCATCATGTGACTGTGTCCAAATGCTGAACATCTTTCTTTCGGAGGAGGATGAGTGACACATTAATAATTCCTTTTATTTTTATAATTTAAAAAAAGCATTTATTTATTTTATGAACAGGGTCTTCTTATGCAACTCAGACTTGTAGTGATGCTCCTGCCTCAGCCTCCCCAGTGCTGGGATTACAGCCGCTACCACACCTGGCTTTGGTGATCGGCACACCATGCCTGGGGTTCTGGGGCTGGCACGGTATGCAGCACCAGGGATCGAATCCGGGTCCTTCTGCTTGCCAGGTAGGCGCTTCAGACTGCTAAGCTATCTCCTCCACCCTAAATAATTCTTTTCAATGCAGTGAATCATCACTTTTTTGTTTTCGTAGTGCTAAGGCTTTGCACAGGCTGAGCAAGTGCACTAACCACTGAGCTCCACTCTCTGCTCCAAGGGATCCCCAAGGAAGGATCATTTTGGAGTCAGCTCGGAGTGCTGCCATGAGACTTCCCCCGTGGGTGCAAGAAGACTGAGTTTAGTCAGCAGGGATCCTAACACAGATTCTGCCTGCACAACCTTGATGCTGACTGGGCTGAGTCCCTGGAAGTTGCTGTCAGCAGAGCCTGGGACATCTGCTGTTTCCTGCAGGTTGCACTCCTGCCCCCCCCCCCCCCCCCCCCCCCCCCCCCCCCCCCCCGCAGCCTGCGCTCACCAGGACGCAGGCTGAGCAGGGCAGCTTCTTGTTACACACTCAGAAGCAACTTTCCGCTGAAATGGAAAATGATCATTTCACTGTTGTTCCTCTCTGGGCAAGACATTTAAAAGAAGCCATTTTACCAAATCCCAGAGTGACCAGAGAGCTTGCATTTTCTCTAGGGAGATCCGAATGCCCTTGCTCTTGTCCTCCATGCTGACTCTTGGTTTTCCTCTTCCTTTGTTTTAGTCAGGAGAAAAGGACTTGCCTTCCATGCAGGGATTTAAGGCAGACTCCAGTTTTTTTCTTTTTTTTAAATGTATGCAGTCCAGGGTCTACAAGGTCTCACCACATAGGTCAGCCTCACAGTGATTCTCCTGTTTGCAGCCTCCCAAGCGCTGGGATAGTAGGCATGGGCCGCCACGCCCAGTCCTAATAGTTTTTCTCAGCACACTCTGGGGGCGGGGCCGGTACTGCACACCAGGGACTAAACCCTGGTGCGTTGGTCTGCTGAGCTATCTGGCTGGCCAGACTCATTTACCAGGAAAACCAAAAGGTGGGTGTAACTTAGAATCACGTTGGGAAAAGGGAACCCTCAGGAGAAAGCAGCCGTGGTCAGGAGAATGCACCCTGTCTGGCTGTCACCATCCATTCAAGGGTGTCAGCTGCTTTCTTTTGATGAAGTCATGCTGCAAGAGAGCTGACCTTTTACACACTGGAATCTTCCAATCGTCTATAAAATTAAAGCTCTTTGAGCTCTGAGGCTGTGGTGCATAATGACATTACAAATGTCAAGTCCCTGTTCTTTTCTCCCAGCTCCATATCAGGGCCCCATAGCCTTTGGAGTGGTCACATGGCCTGGGGAGCTTTAGGGAGCCAGGAGACAGATGGGGACATGGGGTGGTCTGGCTGCACACTGGTTGTCCAAAAAGAGATGGTGCACCCTTTGGGGAGCAGCTGGCAGCACTGGCCCTTGGGCTCATTGGCTTCTCCACCCAATATTTGCACTCAGCTCTACAAAGTCAGGACTCCTGCATGAGCCTTCCCGATCCTGGCATCCTCAAGGACTCCCCTGTCACTAAAGATGATGCTCGACTTACAGCACACAGCGTTGCCCACAGGAGAGCAGATTTTAGGCTCTGAGCAGAGTCAAGCGCTATCACTCACTGTCCTACACTTTTTCTTTTTTTCAACAAAACTCTGGTAATCACACCACCATCACCTTAATGCTGTGGCTGTTGAGCAGAGAATGTCATGCATTTGCTAAATGTCAGGGGAGGAGGCACGTTCGCACTGCTGCCAGGCTGAGCCTGCATTTTCCCGAGAACAAGTTGACCTGGATCCCACTTTTAAAGTAAGTGTTATTCTGTTCAGTTCCGCCTGCATCCCCAAGGTACAAACAAGTAGCTGCTTAATTGGTAAGCAGCCTAGGAAAGGGGCATGGAAGCCTGTGAATTTAAATTTACCTGCATGCAGCTTCATGGAGAAAGAAAGCATAAAATTCCAGGTGCTCCCCGGGGAAGGTTATTTATAATTCAGCTGTGTTCACTCTGTGCTTGTTACTGACAGCCCACCGGGTTCAGCTGCTGTCTGAATCCCATGTTTATTCAACCATTAACGAGTATTTATAATACAAAAAGATGAGTTTACTTAAAAAATGCTACGTGCCGTGGCTTTAAAAACTGAATGGTAGCATGGCATCTGTTAGGTTTTCAGATGACTATGACTGGATCTCAACCAAGCCCAAGTGACTGGGTGGTAATTATTTAGTCTTTTCTTCCACTTGTCACCTCCCTTTGGTCAGCACAGTGCTCGTTAACATCTTCAGTGAAGAGATGCCTGGGAAAGTGACAGGGGCCGGGAACCTCCTTGGTCCATCCACGCGACTACCAGTGGAGCAATGGGGATTGAAGGGGAGGAGGAGGAGGAAGGGAGCGTACTCAGTGGTCTCACTGCCTCTCCCCCACAGAACTGAGAGTCTTTGTCCCTTAATTCTCACGCCACATCCTGTACTTAGTAGCTTGCCAGGTAAGTCCTTATTCTACTGAGCTATCTCTCTGCACCCTGCTTTTTTTTTTTGTGGAACTGAGGATTGAACTCAGGCCCTTGGGCTTGTCAGGCAAGTGCCTATTCTATTGTGCGCTTCGTAGCTTCTCAGCACACATCCTATTGCCTAGGAGACATCTTACACAATTTTAGGTGACTGATCTCTTGAAGGACACTTAATTTACAAAAAAAAAAAAAAAATATTATTTAGTGCAGGGTCCTGCTATGCAGCTTAGACTCATAGTCATCCTCCTGTCTGAACCTCTTCAGTGCTGGAATTACAGGCATGGGCCACCACACCTAGTTTCGGGGCTGCCATGGCATGTGGTACTAGAGAGTGAGTTCAAGTCTTTGTACTTGCCAAGTAGGTGCTTAGACCACTAAGCTATCTCCCCAGCCCCTATTTTTATATTTTGGTACCAGGAGTTGAACTCAGGACTTTGTGCTTGCCAAGCAGGAACTGTGCCACTGAGCTACATCCCTGGATCCCTACGCCTATTTTAAAGGCATACACAATGCCTAGTTTGCTTTTTAAACTTGAAGGTCTTCCCATAGATTTGCCTAGTTCTGTGTTCTAGTGGCAGGTCTGAGTCACTTGTTTATGTTACAGTTATAGAGTTCAAATCAACTGGGACAAGTGGCAACTGGAATGCCACATCTCTCTCTCCCCATAGGATGGATACATAAAAGCATGTTTTGATTTTATTGTGTCTATAGCCATAAAAGGAGAAATAGTCTTATTGTAGCTATTAGCCAGAAAAAATTATACATATTGCTTTGAGCACAGAAAATTAAAACAGCCTCTTCCTCGACACAGATAGTAAGATTCTATTAGCCTCAGCCCTAGCAGATTGAGAAATAGTTGCTCTTGTAAGATGTCCAAGAAACTGCAGCTCCGAGTACAATCATTTGGTTGTTGCTACTTGGGGACTCAGCTTTCTGATCCATACCTTGGAAAATTGCTTGCATCTTTTTTTTTTTTTTTTTTCCGAAAGTGCTGGTGTGCTTGTATTTCTCGTTCACATACTACACTCCTAAAACTGTGCACCTTAAGAGTTCAGTGTTTTCATCTCAGTGTCCAGCACTCCTATTCATGCATCATGTCACTGGTTCTGACTTTCAAATGCAAACTTCAGAAGGCCGTCCTTACCCTAAGCTTGTGTAATGTCCAGAGGAAGTTCCCACTGCAGAATCCTAAGTAGGAATATAGTTGCTCAGCTGAGTGTGCCCTCCTTATGGGCCCTCCTTGGAAGTCAATGGCAACTTTCCCCCCTGCTCCTTGAGCATGGTGGGAGAGAGGAAGAGGATGAGGTGGGAGGAGCAGAAAGGGAATTATCCGGGAATGAGTTCCTTAAATGAAATTTTTTTTAAAAAGTGGATTGTGGG
>PVKA01001066.1:0-13153 GCA_004027165.1 Ctenomys sociabilis | reverse complement strand
GGTGGCTCAGTGGAATAAGCGCTTCCCTGGCAAGCACAAGGGCCTGAGTTCAATCCCCAATTCCGCCAAAAAAAAAAAAAGAAAAGAAAAGAAAAAACCTCTAAAGCTGGGCGTGGCAGTGCATGCCTGTAATCCCAGCACTTGGGAGACTGAGGCAGGAGGATTGTTGTGAGTTCGAGACCAGCCTGAGCTACAAAGTGAGCTTAAGGCCAGCCTGAACCTGTGAGACCCTGTCTCAAAAAAAAAAAAAAAAAAAGTTCCAGGTGACGGAGGGCTCAGTGGGGTGCTGCTCAGAAGCGGAGCCTCAGTGGAAGAGGCGGTCGCTGTGGGGGGGCCTGCAGAGCCCTTCCTCTCTCCTGCTCCTTCCTTCACGCTCTGCTTCCTGAAGGCCATGAGCTGAGCAGCTCTCCTCCACCACAGCCTCCCCCCATGCCCTTCTGCCTGGATGAGGGCGACCACCATCATGTCTATACTTCCCCAGGTGCCAGCCCTGAGATGCCACCTACCCGGACCCCAGGAACCCCTCACAAGGGATGCATGGCACTGTTTCTGCTGTTGCCTCTTTTTTTTTTTTTTCCTGAGGAAGTGGGACTTGAACACATGAACGAACTATTCCCTAATTCAAACTTCTGCAGCCGGACTAGGTGGGAGCTCTCGCAGTGGCGTGTGGCCTCACCTCAGGGCTTCATTCTTTCTGCTTCCCACAGATACGCTGTCCAGGGCTTCCAGGGGTCACCCCCAACTGAGGACAGGCTTTGGACTTCTGGGCTTGTTCTTGACCCTGCTTCTTTCTCTAGGAGCCTAAATAATTTTCAGTTTGGCCTCTCAAGGGCATTCTAGGATGTTCTTGTTATTTTTCTTTTTTTCATTCTTCTTTGAAACTAATGCTGGAAACTGCAATCTACATTAGAGTTTCAGAGCTAAACCCAGTGAAGGGTGATGAGATAGGAATCATTTATACTGTTAAAGAGAATACAGTAATTTGGAAGAAAAGAAGCTTTTGGGAGTAAATAACTATTATTCTTTGCTTGTTATAATTTATAAGCGTGAACATGATTTCTTTTTTTGGTAGCCTAACACCATCAGGAGAACACAAAATAGATCCCCCTAATCAGCACTGTTTGTTTCAGCTTTCTGATACTCTAGGTGAAAACCCATTAGCTTTGGTGTTTTTTTTTTTTTTAATTTAAAAAATATTTTATTTATTTATGCGGTACAGGGTCTGCTATGCAGTTCAGACTTGTAGTGATCCTCCTGTCTCAGCCTCATGAGTGCTGGGATTATAGATATACACCAGTGCCACCCAGTTTGGCAGCCGGTTCAGCATGTGGTACAAGGGATTGAACCTGGGTCCTTGTGCTTGCCAGGCAGGCACTTAGACTGCTGAGTTATCTTCCCAGCCCACAGCCTTGGTGGTTTTTTTTGTTCAAAAAAATCCTCAGTGGAACTTAGAGTATATATAAAACTAAAGTTCCATTTGAGACAGACATTTAAATGACTAAGTCATGCAAGAGAAAATGGTCACACCATCAGACACCTATAACCCATCTACCTGTGGAATGTCCATTTTTACCTTCCCCTTTGGAATATATGTTCCAAACTCACATATCGTCGAAGACCAGTTTCTGCCTCTTGCAGTCCCTGTGGCCACTGGAGACTGGTGACCAGGGCTCTGTTTGTGGTCGTGACTTGCTGTGGAGGACACCATTTTCGGAGTTGTGAGCTGTTTTCTAGATAACAAAAACATAGAAGTCTTTGAAATACTGGTCCCCTAGTGGGAATAGCAGCCCTCCAACTGGAACAGCTTTTGTTCATATAGAAACTTTGTCTTCTATAGAGGAATTAATGGTGATTTTTATCTTAATAAATAAGAAGTTATACAATTGAATATCCTTTATCTGAAGTGCTTGGGGCCAGAAATGTTCAGATTTGGGATTTTATTTTTCATTAATGGGGACTGAATTCAGGACCCTGTGCTCGCCAGGCAGGCGCTTATTCTACTGAGCTATCTCCCTGGCCCTTTTTTCCAGATTTTGGAATAGGGTGGTGCCTCAGTTCACAGACACTTTTCTTTGCAAATAATGTGGTTCACAAACAGAGGTATCTGGCAAAATTTTGTGTTTGTTTGCAAACTCTCTGCATGTGGCGACAAACACGAGGGCAGCCACCTCTCCCACCCAAGCACAAATGTGGCCATCTTTTCCAAAAATCATATAATGAATTAAGTTCATGATCCTAGGCAGCTCTACATTTGCATGTTTATGAGATACCTGAAAATTGGGACCCAAATCTAAACACTCAATTAGTCTGTTTTCTAGACCTTATATACATAGGCTGAGGCAATTTTCTACAATAGTTTTAATGACTTTGTGCCTTTTGACTGTGACTTATCACAGCCAGCTGTAGAATTTTCTGCCTCAGTGATCACCCAGATGCTGAACACACATTGGATTTTGGAGCATTTTGAATTAGGGATGCTCAACTTGTAGGTGCAGATATGGGCCCAGCACCTAATGTGTGTGAACACGCAGATCATCAGGTTGGATTTGGTTATGCAACGGATTCCTCTGATGTAACTGAATGTATCCAAAGGTTTCTTAAAATATGGGCCAGTTTTGTGCTTAACAGTTCTGTCATGATACATGACCAGGAAAACTAGATGCTGACTTTCTGAGACAGTTCTTCAATGCCTCCAATGGTGCCCATGTGGTAAAAGGAGGAATACCAGCAAAGTGGCCTCTGTAATCTGTAAGGCTGGCCCTCATCTAGCTCCCAGCCATGCTGCCCTGTTTGCTTTGTTCCTCAGACTCATGGCTAGCTTTCACTTCTTCCCCCACGGCCTTTGCATGTGCTATTTTTGCAGCCAGCAATGCTCTTTACCTTGCAATACACAGCTACTTGCCTTTTAGAGACCTTATGTGAAAGGGTTAATTTCCTATGGTCTTTGTATTGAACCTGGCCCGTTTTGTTAATAAAGTTTTATTGGAAACCAATTATGCCTGCCTATTTGTCTATCTGTCATTGATGACACTATGTTTGTTTTATAATGACAGAGCTGAGTAGCTAGGATAGTCTAGCATACTTGGTCTGTGATTACAGTCTTATCTGATGTGTTACAGCAGCAGTTCTCAAGGGGGATAATTTGGCAATACCTAGAAATATTTTTGGCCATTATCACTGGAAACGCCACGGCTGCAGCTAAGTATCCTGCATTGTGTGGAACAGTGAGTTACACTGCACAGAATGTGAACAGTGTTGAGAAATCTTGTTTTACAGAGAAAAATTTGCTGCTCCCAGGACAAGGGCAAACTTCTTCATTAGAAAAACTAATTCTCTGTGTTTCCTTTTTTGGTAGTAACTGAAGATATAACGTCAGGCTTTCCTGATGCCCCATCTTTGGCTCTCTCCCTAGTAGACTGTGAGCTTCCTGCAGCACAGATGGAAGCTTCTAGACTACCACTGTATGCCTGGTACTCAGCAAAGAGCCTGGCATATAAGTACTTGCTCAGTAAGCACAGACTTGGTGAATGAATCACTAAATAAGATCTGTAAGTATCTTGTAATTCTTTGCATATCATAGTTGTTGGTGATATAATGGATCTAGAGGCAAAGGGAAGCTTTGTTATGTTGGTTGAGGTGGTGTGTACCTGTAATCTCAGCACTCAGGAGGCTGAGACAGGAGAATCTTCATGAATTCAAGGCTGGCTCAGGCTACATAGTGAGTTCCAGGTTAGCTTGAACTACATAAGGGAGCCACTGTCTCAAACAACATCTCTGAAAGTTTTGTTATTTGTGACTAGTTTTTTTAATTCTATACCTTTCTAATAAACCCTTTCTATATTCCTTCAGACTAGAGTTAAATTATTTGTGAATGAGGGTGCAGAGGCCTAAGTGTCTGGGAAGTGGTAAGATGTAGGCTCTCATGCGACCATCTGCCAAGTATCTTGCATCTTTCATTCATGGGCTAAGCATTAACTACCATGTCCCTCCTGTGTCTTTTTCTGCTCAGTCCTGTCCTCCAGTATCATCTCTGCCAGCCTCACAAAGCCAGTTAGGTCTGATGGGCACCTGACAGAACTCAGAGGCTATTTGGGGTTTAAGACTGCCTCCGAGGGGCCGTGTGGTCCAGGGCCACCAGAGGAGGGTGTAGCAGGGGAACACAAACATCACACTGCTGCACAGGACACCACAGGGGCTGGGTCTCTAGAAAATGCTGCCTTCTGTCTCAACCCTGCTACTTTGCAGATGAAGAAATGGGCTCAGGGAGAGTTGGCAAGCAGCACAGGATTGCACTTTAGCCAGGACAGCAGACCAAACTGCAAACCCACACTAGATACGAATGCTTGCTTCTGGAGGAGCACTGGAATTGCCCCTGAGATAGCAGAAAAGGGGTGCCATAGTGATCTCCCATATAGCCACTTTACCTGTCAACAAGGGCAGAGGGGGGCCAGGGAAATAGCTCTGTAGAGTAAGTGCTTGCCTGTAAGTGCAAGGTCCTGAGTTCAATCTCTGGTACCGAAAGAAAAAAAAAAAAAAATCAACATGGGGAGAGGGGAGCCCTAAGTGTCTTGTGTGGGTTTCAGTCCCAGACTTAGCTGCCATCGGGTAAGGGATTTTTCCGAATATGGGGGTTGGTTGGCTGCTTTCCCCTGGGACACTGCTATGCTGGGCTCTGAAATCCTGCCAGGAGGCTTGGAATTCTCTGTGGGTATGTTCTTTCTCCTTCTGCTCTCTGTGGGGAGGGTGGAAGAGTCATCTCCTCTACCTAGGAGTTGCCATCAGAGGTTCCCCACAGGGTCTCCAGCCTGAGTTGGTGGAAGAGGGGTGTGGGAACTCTGAGTTATTTTGATTCTGCTTGGGAAAGGAAGCATGTCAACAAACCAAGAGGTCTGTGGCGTGGGACTGCAGCTGGGTGTCGGCCTTCTGCTTTTTGTTGGAAGAAGAGGAGGAGAACACAGCGTTGGCATGTGGTCGGCCAGAAGAGCTCAAGTCCTCGCTGGAGTATTTATGTTTGGAGGCGTCAGAAAGAGGAGAGATGGGTGACCGCAGCATTTTTTCATTTTTATTTACTGGTATTGCCAAGCTGAGAAAAAACAAAAATTACAGCAGTGAAATATCACATAGTTGGCACAGGAAAAGGTACGTGTTTTGACCCCAAACTCCTACTTAAGACCTACTGGTAGCAAGAATTTATTGGGAGATATTATTAGGAACAATTTAATAGCCATAGGACCATAAGAAACAATAAGTAAATCTCATTCTTTGCTTCTTTACTTTTTCTGTCAGGATGATCAGTAATTCTGCAGTTAGTGCCAAAAGAAATGACTAAAAGTAATATAATACTTTCATGTTCTGGGTTTTTCATCCAAGAATCTCAAACTAACAAACACATTTCTTTTTGTAACAAGCATAAGTGGCAAGTAATGGGAAATTCAAAATAACAGTGATAAATGAGTTCTCCAATTTTAAAAGGACTTCTGCCAATGTTTGAGCTTGTCTCAATTGTTATGGAGATAACAAAATCATGGGACAACCTGCAAAGTGTATAGCCAACTGTCAACTGTCAAGTTTCTGAGGCAGCCAGATATTGATTGGAATAAATACAGAATATAGAAACTGTTACTAGAAATGCCTCTGTCTGATTTCTAGCTCATTTTTTACCTTTTAAAAAGAAATGTATTTAGTACAGGGACTACAGGGTCTCACTACACAGATTGGACTCATAGTGATACTCCTGTTTCCAGCCTCCCAAGTGCTGGGATTACAGGCATGCGCCACCATGCCCAGTCTCAGTGTGCCCCAGGGGTGGGGCTGGCACAACATGCTGGGGATCAAACCCTGGCCGACCCTGATTTAATCTTCAAAACTGTCCATTCATGAACATAATATTCTCCAAAATCAATCATCAGAGTAGACGGATTCTCTTGTTTGTAAGTCTGCAATGAATGTTTTATTTTTAAGTTTTGCACAATGACTTGACTTTTAAAATAGCAATGTGTGGGGCAGACACATTAGTCTGAAATAAACCCAATCACTGCTAACTTTAGATTTTCCTAGAGGTCACCTGATATAGTCAGCTTACAAAGAGAGGTAAATCCATTTAGCCAGGATTTAATCATTATTCCTGGGGTTGTGAGCTCTTAATTGCAGGTGTCAGTTATCAATGCAAACAAGCTATTAACGTCATTTCAAAAAGCAATTTCCTTTGCCAGTGGTCACAGTGGAGAGATTACAACACAGGCCTCCAGAACAAATGACCAAGCCAAGATTTGTAATGTTATCCATACAGATCCATGTGGAGACAGGGCTTCTGGTTCCAAGAGCACTGTATGTCTAGCAACTTGGAAAAATGCAAGCAGAGGCACCACCGAAAATGGCTTTGTGTGAATCCATGCTGGCGTCTTCTGAGCAAAGGTGCCGATGCAGCAGCCCGACTGTTTCTTAAAATGGGACTGCGAAAGGCACATTTCTAAGTGTCTATTATTTTTACACGATTCATGACTTTTACTGTGCATGGAAAACCAATGATGACATTAAAAACTGTCACAATTATATCACTATTCCTTCTACATCATCACAAGTTTACGTATTCAAGTTGACCAAAAATTTTATCCAATGGGTCATCGCTTTCTTCTCTGGGATTGTGTTGTCACGCTGGGAAATCTGCCAGTCGCACTCACAATGCCAGAGGAGAAAGGTAGAGCTCTAGATCACAACCCGTACACATTTTTCATATGCACTGACTACACAGCATCAGTGAAACTATCAGAGTTGGGGGCTGCAGGACAAGTATCTTTCGTCTGAGGTCTCTGAACCTGGGTGGCAGAAAGTGACTTCTTCATTTCCCCTCTAAAGAACATTTCCTACAATTACAAGGGTGGCCCAAGAAAGCAGGGGCAGAGTTACGCTGAAACTGTATTAGCAGGTCTGCGATCATGTCTCCTGTGGACAGCAGAGATGTTTTCCTGTCCTATCTCAGTTGTTCCACACGTTCTAAAACAGTGTTTACATTCACTCCTTCTTAGTAAAATAGGTACTGGCCGGGGTGATTAGGACATGCATTTGACAAAGAAGCACACATGTAACATACCATGCATTCAAAACTCTCTGGGGGCCACAGTGTCCCCCTTCACATTTTTTTTCGCATAACTGGGACAACGTTCTTGTGGATGGCCTGTTTGCAGGAGTGACTGTCCCTCCTGCACCACCCTTCCGTGTCCTGAGCTCCTTCCCAAGGTGACCACAGGGCCGCAGTGGGCCTGTGCCCTTGTGCTCCACTTTCCTTTCTGACTTTTAGCACCGCTCTCCATCTCTCCCTAACCTTTCCCTTTACATTTTTATGTATTGTGCGAAGACATTAATCTCCACTTAAGAACCGAGTGTGCATAGTCCGGGAGAGTGAGGAGTGTCACACCAGAGGAAAAGTGGCTCTTGTGTGGAGCTGTTCCTAAATAGCAAGAGCATCTGTGACTGATGAGGACTCCTCACTCGCAATGAATCCCAGGACCTCAGCTGGCTGCAGAGCCATTCATCACAGGACTTTGGTGCACGGCGGGCCCCCGGGTGCCCCTTCCTCAGAGGACCTTCTTTCAGGAGCTGCACAGCTTTTTTCTTTTGTGGTAACAGGGATTGAACTCAGGACCCTGCACTTGTCAGGCAAACACTTATTCTACTGAGCTATTTCCCCAGCCTCTGCACAGCTCTTTTCTAAGGCTACAACTTTACTTTGCATCTAGAGCTCCAGGTGTATCCCCTGGACTCCCCTCATAGTGTGCATTTGTGCCCCTTAGTGAGCCTAAGGTTCCCGTGGGCTTAGTAGCTACCTTTATGATACAGGCTTGGAGATCTAGTTATTAAGTTCTTTTGAAGAAAGGCATGTCTTGGTGGGAGTGCAGAACTGTGCATAACTGGAATTTGGTGGTACAGAAGTGGCTGTGGGCAGCTGTAGCACAGCCATAATTATAAGTCTCGCAGAAGCAAAGTCTGCAGATGGATGGGAAGTCATAAAAAAATTGGACTCCACCCCAACAAGGCACCCAGGGGCCTCTCTTGCCCAGCTCAGTCTCCCCGGGAATGTGCCTACCTGGTGACGTTCATGTTGCAGTGGTTGGCAGATGAGGTATTACTGGTGGTGGCAGCTGGTCTCGAAGAGCTTTCTTTCTCTCCCTGGGCCTTCTTCATGTCCTGGTAGTCCTCTTCGTTGTCACACTGTGTGGGGATGAACAAAAGTCAATCAGGTCTGGAATTCAAGGAGTTGCAGTGAGCTCCAGGACCCTGGCCTCTGAGGCCAGGTCTCCCTCCTGTGCCTGAGTGGGAGCCCAGGGATCTCCTCAGCGAATGAGGAGGAATCTGCAAGGTCTGCTGTCCACAGCTGAGTGCCAGAAAGACACAGAGCCCTGACCGAGACCTGGGAGGGGCACCTGAACAGGGGAGCTGTTCAGGGAGCAGACCTGTTCAAACCCACACAGAGCCTTGGCATCGCCGCTCCCAGCATGGCCTGGCATCACAATGGGGTATAAAAATCACACATTCTTTGGGCAAGGCTGGGTCTGTCTGCTTGAAAGTCATGCCCCTGGCATTTTAGAATTAAGGTAGCTTATCATAAGACAGGACTTGGATTGTGTTTTGGTTCACTTGTTTGGTCCTGGGTATGGAACAAAGCCTTCTGTACTGAGCTGTATCATCACCTCTTTTTTTAAAAAAAATTTCAAGACAGTGTCTTACAAAGATGCTAAGTTGCCCAGGCTGGGCTTGGGCTGAGGTGATCTTCTTGCTTTGGCCTTCTAGAGTGTTTGGATAACAGACATGAGCCGCCATGTTTTCTTTCGGGGGCCTTGGGTGCTCCCATTATGACAGCGGTCCCAGGAAGGGCCCATTTCAAACCTTCTAGCCCCTGGTCCTCAGCCATGTGACTCCAGCAGGATGAGACGTGGCATCCTGGAGAGCCAGGTCTAGTGATTCATCTCTAGTGCCCAGTGCTGCAGCCTTAATACCCAAGCATGCTGCATAACAATGCTATGAAAATGTCCTTTCCTGCTCTTCTGTCTGTGGTCTCATTAGGAGTTGAGTTGAGCTAGTATCAGGCTTAGTACAAATGAAGTTCTTTATGTTAAAAAGGCCATGAATAATATAGCTCTTTGCATCAGAGCTTTATGGGCTTTATATGTATGTTATCCTGCTTATCTCTGTCTTTTATACCCACTGTGTATAACTCTATATATGTTTATTTATGTCTACATGTACATCTCTGTGTATCCATGCTTGTCTATATAGCCATACATATTTTCAATCTCTACATCTACCAACATCTCCCTCTGTACATTTCTTTATGTATCTCTGTGTATCATCCTCAGCCTATTCATTTGTCTTTTTGAAAAACTTATGTATTTGGTACTGGGTCTCACTACGCAGCTTGACTCATGGTGATCCTCCTGTTTCCAGCCTCTCCAGCGCTGGGATTACAGGCGTGCATCACCATGCCTGGTCTCAGTGGCCAGTTCAGCATACCTGTGGGAGGGGCCAGTACTACATGTGGTGCCAGGGATTGAACCCCAGTCTCTGTGCTTGTCTAAGCAGGCACTTTGTCCAATAAGCTATATTGCTGGTCCTCAGCCTTTTCATTTACCTACTAATCTCAGGGTTACTACCTTGAGGATTATCCACATGCACCCCTAGATATTGACTGATTCATTCATTCTACAAAAACTGAGCACTAGCCAAGTAATGGGGTGGTGGTAGTGGTGTCTGGGGGGAAGACAGGAAGAAAACGGGGCAGAGTAGAAATGAGCCAACATGTGACTTTGTGATTAGACAACACTTCTATTCCCCCGTTTTGACCTGTCACACTGACATTTATGGGCTGTTTTGTGCTGTGTTCCTTTCCATGGGGAATCCCAGAGGACTGCACCTTTCTCTCTGGAACACATTACTACCTGCAAATGAGCAACATGGGAACCCCAATCTTGACCCTTCTAGTGCTACATGTGGGTAACTTCTGGGGCCGAGGGCTGAGTGGTCCCTGGACTAAGATGGGGGAGGGCATGGGGCCAGGGATTTCAGGGGCCAAAGAGCAGGCTAAGCCCTCCCGTAGGAACAGAACCACAGCTGCCACAGCACTAACAAAACCCCAATGCAGGACAAAACAAAGAGCTTCAAGATAGAAGCCACTGTGCTAACATTCACATGACCCCATATGACAGTACTGGAAATACAGGGCCCAGCAACAAAATGGTAAACAATGGCTATGAGGTCAGAGGACCACAAAATTGCCAGTGTATGTGAGCACCCACAGGGCAATGTGGGCCCAACATGGGTGGCAGTGGGATGCTGGAAGTTAATGGCAAACGTGAATAGAAATTACACTGGATTAGGCAAAAGATGCCTCTTTGATAAAGGCATCTTTGCATCCTTACCAACGGGAAAGGCCAGTAGCTGCTTTTGTGAAGCTATTTTCTTTGTCATGAACTTTCTTGCAAGAGGTTTAAATTCTACGTTAAAAGTGATAAATTAAGTGAACTATGTAAACACATCCTTAGACATTTTAATAATAAATTTTCCTGCTGACGGGTGACTTCAGGTCATGAAGACTCCAGAAGGACTGTATGCCTTCGCATCCTCCCCAGAAGATGACAAACCTTACACCATAATCTTCCTTAAACAAGAATTTGAGATAGCTGATGTCTTACTGCAAGATTGGGGCGGGACAGCTGTTTATGCTCCCTCCTGGTTCTGTCTCTTCAGGGATGTAACTTGGGAAAGTCACTTTAGGTTCAAAATGTTTTTGCTTTTAACTGTTACGCATAAAGCTAGTATGAACATTTAAAAAGTTTGTCAATTTCTGTCAAAAACATGACAGTATGTGACTTTTGGCTCTTTTCCAAAGTCAAAATGACCATGAAAGGTACATGTTTTGAATCAATTGAGGACATTAAGGCAGGCAGGACACTTGTGAATGTGCACTTCCAGAACTGCTTCAAAAAGCAGCAGGAAGGATGGGAAAAGTGCTTTCAAATCCAGGGGCAGATTCTGAGATGGATAATGACAATGCGTCTTTTATTCTGACAACATCTAAAAATTATTGGATTGAGCCTTGTACGTGCACATTCACTGCTGTCCATGATGACTGTGTGGAACTACTCATAAGTACTGCAATCTTTGGTTTGTCACTTACTGTGGTCCAGGTTACTCTGGGAGATGCAGCAATAGGAGGAGAGAAGTTCTCAGGACTGGCTTTCCATGATGATGCCCGGGTCCCCTGCAGACTTGGCTGAGGGTCAGGGACAGGTGGCCAAAGGCTCTGCGGGCACATGACCCGCCTTCCCTAGTCCAGCCTCACAGGGTCAGCTGGCCCATCTCTCCTTGTACTGCTTTATCCTTGGGCCTCTGCTTATTCAAATTCCCTCCTCCCAGAACCCTCCCTGTTCCCAGCTCTCTCTACCTTGAGGTCCTCCCTAATTAATACTACACCTCAGCAACGACTCTGGTGGGGCTCACCACAGGCTCCACTCCCTCACACACCCAGCTCAGCTTGAGCTTACACACAATGCATACTCACAATGTGACTTTTTCCCCAAGCAGTTGGAGAGGGCTCAATTACAAAATAAGCTGGAGCACTACCCTGCCATAAAGGATGGATGGTAGGAAATGACTGTATCTTGAGATCACAATGTTAAATGAAATACATGAGATAGGCAAACTTCAATGCAGCATAACTTCTCTTATATAAGAAGCTCAAAGTATAAATAGTTACAGGAAACAAAACAAAACATAGGTAATAGGAAGCAGGGAGAGAGATGTTTTGAAAACAAGAGGGGATGGGACAGCAGGCAGAAGAGGTGAACGGGAAGAAAAAGAATTAAAATGTGTTAAGTACATGGACCTTCCCTTAAAATGAATACAGTTTTTTTTTTTTTTTTTTTTTGAGGAAGAGGCTCTTTGAGACAGGGTCTGTCTCAAAGGCTGTAGTTCAGGCTGGCCTTGAACTTGTAAGCAATCTTTGTGTCTCAGCCTCTTGAGTGTTGGGATGACAATACACCACCAGGCCAGGCTCAGTCCAGACCGGCCTGTGCTCGTCCCTGCCCACAGCTGAGCCCCTCCCCAAGCCCTTGATCCCGTACCTTGCGTTTCCTCTTGGATTTTGGCAGCGCCTTTTCGGGGTTGGTGTCCAGTGCGTGGCCGGTCGTTGGCCCCTCGGGGTCCTTGGTGGCTGGGGCGCTCAGGACCCCGGGTTCGTGAGGCAGGTGTTCCGGGATCCTGGACAGCAGAGTCAGGTCAATTTTGACCCACAGGGCCCGGACCTCGTCGCTGTCCTTGAGTGGGGACAGGAGTTCGTTGCGGCCGAAGGGCACCAGCGTGTAGAACTGCTCCTCCAGTTCCTTGGCGATGTCGCTGCTGGTCCTGGCGTTGATGGAGCCCACTGCGGCGCGTGTGCCCGCGGCCCCGACGCCACCACCTGCAGCCTCCTTCAGCCGCGGGTCAGGCGGGGCAGTGGGAGGCGCTTTGGATGGCGGAAACTCATCCTGCTCTGACTCCAGGTCCGACTCAGAGGAGGAGGACGACGAGGACGACTCGGTCTCGATGAACTCCTTGGACTTGGGCACCGTCCTGCCGAGGCCCCGCGTGCGCCGCTTGTCGCAGGGGGCGGTGGTGCGCAGCTCCTTGCGGTGGCCAGAGCGGCCCGCGCCGCAAGGTCGCGCCTTGGGGGGCTCGGGGGCGGCGGGCTCCTCGGCCCGGGGGCACGTGGTGGCCGGAGCTGCGCTGGTGGCGCTGGCTGGGGCGTCGCTGGCCGCGCTCCGCTCCGCGCGCCTTGTTGGCTTCTTGGCACCAGACCTGCGCGCGGGCGCGGGCGTGCTCTCAGCGGGGATCCCGGGGGGCGCGGGCGGCGGGGGCGCAGCAGGGGCCACGGCCGCGGGCGGCGATTTCTGCTTGGCCGCCTTGCTGCCTGGGGCCTTGTTGGCTGTCCGTGGCCTCTGCTCCTCTTTGCAGGCGCCCTTGCTGTCTTTGTCCCTAGGCCCAGCAGGACAGGCGTCTGGCAGCTTCGCACATTCCTGCCCGTCTTCCTTCCCTGCGGGGGAGAACTGTGCGCCCTCGGGTCCGGGGCCGTCACTTGGGGTCAGCAGCGGGGGCTTGTGGGGATTCACCTTGTTGAGCCACT
>PVKA01001065.1:0-71461 GCA_004027165.1 Ctenomys sociabilis | reverse complement strand
TCCCAAAGTTACTTTATTGGAATCCCATCAAGCTGATTCCAATCTACCACTTTCAATGCAACCCGCGGCTAAAATGAAGACACTAAATTATATTTTTAATCATCGGGGAGTTGAGGGGCTCTAACTCCTCCCATGACATGGCTTTCCGGAACCAAGAGAGTGACCCAGGGCCTCACCCGGTTTTATTCAGTGGGGGAGTCCTATATCTCTCTTGAAGACAGCCCCTGCTGAAGCCTCTTTCTTCCAGCAGTTCTGTTTCTCATTTCACAAATCAGGGCTATCCTTTGGCCTTGATTCTGAAGTTCCCAGGAAACCAATGGGAACCTGATAAAAATCCTGCTATAAAGTTAATATGAACCAGCAGTTGTTCACCTTTTTTCTATCAATAGTTGTAGTAAGCTAGATAAAAAAGAAGAGAAGTGAGAGGAAACTTCTAAGTTCTCTCAAACTTCCTCTGCAGAAACCTACTGCCATGCTGAGGCATACTTTAAGAAGTACATACTTTTAATGAAGTCCTATTAAAAACATATATACTGCACTGGGTCGCTTTTATGTATTTCTTTCCACATCGCTTCTGATTTCCCAAGGTACATGTATTCACAGAAGCTTTCCCTTTTTCTACCATCATGATCTTCTTGCCAAATGCATTCATGGAGGCCTCAAGGCAAAAATTGAGACAGATTGCTACCAGAGAGGCAGACTGACACTTTCAGAACAGCACTGCAATTGCAATTCCTAGGTGGGGAGCACAGAGATTTGAAAAGAAAGAGTTCATTTCCATCATAATTGACTAAATCATGTCCCCCAACACAGAACTTTTCCTCCTGAAAAAAAGAGGGGATCAAAGAATAATGCATTTACCCTATAGTGTTATTATTTTTAAACATGTACTGTCGGTTAGAATTGGGCCATCAGTGACCCATTTGGGACACCCTTGCATTGTTTCAAAGAAACTATAAAATTTCACTTTCTGCAAAAGGGAAGGCATGATGCCCTCCCCCACCAAATTCTTATTCCTCTATTTCAAAGTCAGCTGATTCTTCAGCAGTAGAAATATATGGAGTCCTTCCTGCATTTTCACTTCTACTGATAGCAGCTAAAGCTCTAGGTGACCTGTGTCCTGGCTACCCAATCAATACTTACTGCCTAAATTCAGCATACTGTTTATGCTTCATGCTTCTTTCTCTTCCCTTCAGTGAGACAAACATAGCTGCATTGTAGGGTTGTCATCACCTAGAACATGATGCATTGGCAGGACCTGGAAGAGTCACCCTGAACAGTGAGGCTCAATTTCTGTACCTGTGAGACAGCCACAGGACAGCAGTGTGGGCCTCTGGGCTGTGGGGTAACCTACACATCTGGCTCGCCAACGCAGTTTCTTATGGGAAGAGAAAGCAAGCTTATTCTCTTGATACCGCCATTATCCCAGTTTACTTCTATAGACCTCAAAATAATACCTGACATGTAATGAAATCCTTTAAGTTTTAGAAAATAATGAATCCCTTTCCCTTTACAATTAGCATTTCAGGCAATGACAGATTTTAAGAAAAGAGTAAAAGCTTAAATAATAAAAACTATTTAAATATTTTATACTTTTAAAATGTACACTGGCAAATATGCTTATATCTATAAGTCTACATATTTTTGCCCCTGTGAACTTAATCTTTTATGTGCTCTCAAAATTCTACTGTGCTTAAAAGTAGAGCTAAAGAGCAATATATTTTTAAAAAGTATTTGTGAAAGCAATTTACTGACAGCAGGTTTAATATCAATTTTATAGTGATATTACCAATTGGAAGATGAGCAAAATGTAATTCAGAGCAAATCTTGGCTTAAAAATAATTGTCTAAAATACTGAAGCTCAAAGATTATGTGAATAACCTGTGGCCTTAGCCATACTTTAAAATTAGAAATGGCAGCTGTACTTCCATTTGAAAAATAAAAAGTTAATGTAATTTTCAGACTGTGAAAAAATGATTATTTTCTTTTTCCAAAAAATAACACTGCATAGTTTTCATCTATGACTTCCCAGGTACTACTAGCTGCCAGGATGTTTGAGCAAGCCACTTAATTTGTAAGATAACTAGCTTCAAAATATGTTCATATTTTAATAGTGAGTAAAGAGTAAAATATTTAAAACTTTGAAGCTGAGGAATACCTATCTGAAGTATTGCAAAAATAAGGATGAGTTGTTATTGTTTTTTTAGGATGTTTTAAACCATATAACTGGGAGATATTTCTCAAAGCCCATTCCATAGGCCAACACAGTTAGCCTCTCCAGGGCTGGATCTAAGAAACTAAACATTTAAGGTATTTGCTGGGACAGATGAGTTATGTAAATGTACAAAAGCAAGCATAATTATCACATTCACTTTGATGATAATGATAATATTGCCACTCATCAAATACCTTTCACATACTAACTTCAGTCACATTAGTTTATTTAATCCTAACTGCATTTCTAAAAGGTAGGAGATAATTCACTGTTTTCCAGATCTGGAAATTGAGACACAGAGACCTCAGTTATGACTGGGCCCTGTGCTAATCCTTGTTATCACACATCCAGGTTTTGAGATTGTTCACACACAGGTTTTGTGGTCATACCACCTGTGTAGCACTTGATAACAGCTGTCCCTCAGTGTACCAGGGGCTCAGTGCAGGCACTCCTACGGATATCAAAACTCCCAAGTCCTTGAGGCTGTCCTACAAAGTGGTGTTGGATTTGCAAATGACTTATCTATACAATCACTTCTCATACTTTATAGCATCTTCATATTGCTTATTTTACAATGTAAGTGCTAGGTAAATATTTGCTGTGTTGTACATTTAGAGAATAATAACACTAATAAAATTTGTGCATGTTTACTACACACACTTTTATTTTTCCAAATATTTTTCATCCATAGTTCGTGAATCTCTATATAGAACCAACAGTTACAGAGAACAATGGTATTTATAGAAGCAATTTAAGTATAGTGTACTCAGAATCTTTAACACATAGATATGTTGGTCCTTTAAAGGATAAAAAGAAATGTGTGAATATGATGGTTTTACTCAAAGTGTTAAAAATTTAGATGGAGAATTAAAACCTGAGGAACATAGAAGAGGAACAACTCAGGAGAGCCCAGTGGAAAGGCGTGTTTTAGTGCTAAATTGGTAGGGCAGCCAGGATGTAGATATTTGAAGAGTTATATGTCAAACCACACACATAATGAAGTTCCATAGCATCTTTATCCTGAAGAAAGCAGTATGCTTTACAAGCACCATTTAGTGAGAGGACATTTCAGCAAGTTATATTTAAGACAGTCAGTTAAATTAGATAACCCTTCCCTTAGGCATTTATACATTAATCATTAACTCAGTTGTCATCCTAATCTTAAAGTGATCTCCAATGAGAATTATAATGTCTTGTACAATGATATGCATAAATCCGTCCATAAGTAATCACACTATGGGGCTGGCCAAATAACTCAGTGGATTAAAGTGTCTGCTTAGGAAGATGAAAGGGTTGGGAGTTCAATTCCCTGGCCTGCTGTGTCTCCCTGCCCCGGGGCACACAGACAGCATTGAGACTGCGGGTGCTGATGCACACCTGTAATCCCAGCTCTTGGGAGGTTGTAAACAGGAGGATCATTATGAGTCCAGTCTACACAGTGAGTCCCTGTACACCCTGTGCGCCCTGTCTTAAAATACAGATAATAATATTAATGATAATAATAATAATAATAATCACACTGCTTATTTGTTTGGAATTTTGGTAGATGTTGTAAGATCATTTATTTTGACTTCTCATTTCACATATGGAGAACTACACTTTAAATGGTAAAATTAGTATCCAAAGTCATTTCAGTTGTCCACCACAGTTGATAATCCCTGATAGCTATAGTTAGTGCTCGAATCAGTTTTCAACTTCTTTCAACTGCCCTTTAGCAAGAAGAGCTGGAAGAGATATATATTTTAAAAGAAAACACATTCCTAAAGTCTTCTAGGAGCACTCAGTGGAAATGTGCCATGGTTTTATATCACCTTGAATTACATACTGCTTTGTTGCTTCCCATTCTGAGCAGCATGGGATTTAAAGTCAAGACCAAGGAGAGTGAGGATATGTCAAACCCTATGCGCATAATGAAGGTCCATAGCATCTTTATCCTGGAGAAAGCAGTGTGCTTTACAAGCACCATTTAATTAAGCTTCACAGCAGGAGAAACTAAGGTGAACAGGCAGGAAAGTTTATTAAAAGAAGAAAGAAATGTGATAGTAAGTAGATGTAAATATAATCTACATATTATTTTTATTCATTCAAGATAAAGGTGGACTTCTCCCCTTTGGTAGATGTACATTGAACCAAAAGTATGACCTTTTCCTTAAAAAGGACATAACATTATTTACATATATTTTAGGGAAGGGTCTACAGGGTTTTCAGGGTCTCACTGCTAGATAGGACTCCATGGCGATCTGCCTGTTTTTAGCCTCCCAAGAGGTGGGATTACAGATGCATGCCACCACACCCAGTCTCATTTGTCCTCTTAGCAAACCCCAGTGGTAGAGCCAGCACAGCAGGCCCAGGGATCAAATACCTGGCCCTTGCACTTGCTTTCAGGTGCTTTAATCTATTGAGCTATTTGTCCAGCCTGGACATAATATTTTTAAGTCAAAATTATATCTATCTATACCATAAGTTATTTGTTCATCCTGTTAACTCAGAAGACAGCTGCAGAGCAGCTATACATTTAAGGCACACTAGTACTTTCTATGAATTAAATAAACAAATAATAAATATGATTCAGTGACAATCTGCACAAGAAACCTGGAGTTTCAACCCTAGAAAAGAAATCAAGGACTGTGTAATAATTGTTGTTATTCTAAGTATAACATGAAAAAAATGTTACATGATTTCTATGGAAGAACAGTTGAAAGATTTGTAACAAATGGGGCAATTTTGCCCAAAAAGTGCTAATATTTTCTCTGGAATCAATCAAATCTATAATGTTAAACCTTAGGGATCTGAATATTATTCCATCTTCTTGTATTTTTCAAATGAGTTGGGTAAAAATTTTAATGACATAACATCAGAATTGGAAATAGTACAAAGCTGTGAGGATAAAGAAAGAGTTTGGTCACCGATTAGGGATCTAAAATAATAAGAATGGGCTGCATTTAATAAAATGGCGTGTAACAAATGTAAATTTAAAGTTCTGTACTTGAGCACAACAAAGATCAACACAATAGATTTGCAAAGCAACAGTCATCAAGTTCATTTGGGAAGAACTAGAGTAAACACAGTAATAAGTAGTATTCGTTAAACTTCATCAACAGTCTGTCACATCCTTGCATATTATTTCATTTAATATTTATAATAATCTTATACATCAGACACAATTATTTCCTGCAATGTATAGATTATCTGTTTAAGATAAGCTTGGCCACTTGGTCCGTATTTGAGGCATAGGCCAATTTATACCAAGGAGACCCCCCATAAATGTCTTAGAATATGTGTGTTCTGTGGCTACTTAATTATAAAAATAATGATGCTAATAATAATGGAAAAGTAGATTTAGAGCTCCTATTTATCTTACTCTAATTTATAGAGTAAGATTCTAATTAATCACTCACATATGAATAAGTTTATGTGGTCATTTATTTAAATGAACAAAGTTATAAACATTATACTAAAAGTCACTGACTGCGTTCCAGATCAGCAAAAATTTCCCATCATTAACACTTCTAATGAAAACAGCCCTTGACAGACAGTTATGATTTTTGAATAAGTGCTATTAATATTTCTGCTAAAAGATGAACACGTATTAATCAGCTGCTTTGCATTTCTAGGGCTTTTGCCTTGTCATGCCTCTCTTCCTCTCCTGGTGGGAAGAAAATCCTTCTCAGTTAAGTTGACTAACATCAAAACATGTTTTATCAATGCCACTCATAATTAGAATTTGTATGGTGTTATAACCTTAGAAACATAGTTTAAAGTAGAATTTGAAACATTTCCTTGTTTCAACAACAACATTATTATTCATCTTAGGAATACCCAAGCACTTAAAATGTCAGGACAAGGGACCTGAGTTCCATCCCCAGTGTGCCGTACCGGCCCCGCCCCGGGGGTGTGCTGAGATGGCAATTGAGACTGGGCATTGTGGTGCATGCCTGTTATCCCAGCACTTGGGAGGCTGAAAGCAGGAGGACTATTATGAGACTGATCTGTATGGTGAGACACTGTAGATCCTGTACTAAAATAGAACGGGATAAAATGTCAACACTGAATTTCACGTGGATATGTCTTTCTCCGTGGTAAGTCCTGCGTTGTCAACCTACTGCTGAGCACACTTATGTTTCATTGGTGTGAGTAAATAATTGTTTAAAGATGACATTGAGAGACAAGTCCATAAAAACTGATGTTTTTATGTGATAGCAGGACACAGGCTGAAATATACTGAAGTGTCATACAATACAATCCAGCATAATCTACTAGTCTTAAATGTTCCATTGAAATAAAACATAAAGACTGCCTCTTGAAATTAAAACTGACAACAAACATTTGGGTTACCAAGGCTCAACAAATCACAAGTTAGGATCAATAGTCCCAAAGCTGAGACCTAAGAACTCTGCTTCTAGTACTCAACATCCCTGTAACACTTAGGAGTGTTCTGTATCAGGACCTATGAATCAGATCCAAGGGAAACAGAGTTCCTCATGCTAAAGCCCCCTGTCACCAAGTTGGAAGTAAGATATTTATCTGATTGCCTGGGAAATAAGGAGTGATGACAGCAAGATCGCTGTGCATGTCAGTTTTGGACACGGTAAAAAGTTTCCTACTCATTAACCCCTTCAAGGAGAATACTCTGATGAAAACCAGTCTTCTCCTTGTGTCTGCTACTTTATAAAAAGCGGTTCTGTCTTCACCAATGCACTATTTATCTGAATCTTTAGAACTTTAAACAGGATGCTATCCAAATCATGAATCAATAATAAGACAATTATGAATGTAAACTCAATTTATTGAAACTTAGTTTTTAGTGTTAACAAGGTCTTACTTCAAATCTAGAGCTATTCTTTTCATCCCTGAGCCCCACATTTTTATGGTGCCTGCTAATGGCACTTTGTGTGATACTATTGAATTTGAAAAAATTCAACCATTGTTTGTAGTAGATTAAACAAATTTTTGTTTCTCATATGCAAATAAATTCTCACTATGATACTACTGTTGCTGATGGGTGAATATTTAATTATCAGTTGATTAATATTTGTTTTTGAACATGAAATCAAAGTACTAGATGGGTAATGACAACTTCAAAGTAATGGTACAGGACTTTCAAACAATACTTTACAGCAAAATAATGGAATAGAGCCGCAGTACAATGCTCTCTGCAGTCTTTCCCCTCCTGGTAGTCAGTGGGCACCTTGTGTCTCAGGGACGATCTGCAGTCCCCTGCAGCGAGCTCAGCAGCCTACACCTAATCAGGGGCAATCATAAGTAAGATTACTTAGCACCATTTGGCTATAATTAGACTAGCTTTTTTCTTGAGTGATTCATTAGCATGATATTTTGCTTTCAGAACCAACAAACTCAATCTAAATTTCTCTGTATGTAAGGACAGTGTTAAGAACCAAGGGAAAGCTATTGGTAACAACAAAAACAAACAGAAGAACACAAAGAATATTGCTTGGTTTTCCTCCATTCCCAAACTGCAAATTGCAAACCAGACAAAGCCAACAACAAGCTGTCTGTCTGTTTTAACTACCAATAACCTTTGCATCCTCTGCTCTCCACGGAGAGCTGGCTGACATTAGGACTTCGCAGCACAGCTGGATTTTGTCATACACTTGTTGTCATCCTTACTTTAAGAAAGAAAATATCACATTCATGAAATCCACATGCACCATCACTCACCTGAGCTCCATGCCCTGTTGTTTTTAATGCATAAAGCATATAAATTGTGTGGCCCCTACTGGAACTGTCACATGACATCATGTGCATATATTGTAATTTCAGGATGGGAAAAGCAATCATGGTAATAAGAAAAGGCATATCTAACTATTTACTACAATCAATGTTTTCCAAGTTTTAAACATAGCCTTCAGAGAAGGCACATTATAGGTGCCACAGAATTATAATTGCAAAGGTGTAAAGAAATGACATTTGGGTCTGCACTGAAATGCCACTCAAACCGAA
Source organism: Ctenomys sociabilis (assembly GCA_004027165.1). Lineage (NCBI taxonomy): Eukaryota > Metazoa > Chordata > Mammalia > Rodentia > Ctenomyidae > Ctenomys > Ctenomys sociabilis. Next base: position 63,285 of record PVKA01001065.1, on the reverse strand, counting down.
GTCATTCTTACACAAATAGCTTGGGCATCTTCTACGGCATGGAATTCAATTCAGTAATTCTTGATGGAGGCCCAAAGCTGCATTTCTCATGAATCTCTTTTGATATGATGCTTCCTGTCGAGAGACCATGTCCTGAATTCCAAGGGCGTGGTAGGAGCTATGTAAGTTATTTACTATTTTCTAGTAGCTATGTCAAGAAAGCAAAAATAGGAATTAGAATGAACTTAGTGATGTATTTTACTTAGTACCATTTAATGATAATATTTCGTGTGTATATAAGTGGGATATTTTGCTTCTTTTTGTATGATGTCTTCAAAATTTGTTGTGTATATTTCATTTATAGCTCAGTTAAATTTGAACTAGCTACATTTGAAGTCTCTGGAAGCTGCCTGTGCCTCCTGGCTACCATGTTAGTGATGCACATTCATAGGACAATTTTTGCTTTGAACTCCAAAGAAAGGCATGACCCTGTACACATATACTTTTTTCTTTGTTTTGTTTTTGTTTTTCTGCAGTATCAGGAATTTAACTCAGTGCCATGCACTTGCCAGGCAGGTGCTTAAATGACCCTGCATACTGGAGAAGTCAACAGCCATCTTTCCTAGTGTGTTGTGGAAGCCACCATCACACCATGCATTTGGCTCATTGAATTCCATCTGTAGCTCAGTATTCAACTGTAATGTGAAAGTTATTTGATGAGTGTGAATGGTGAGTCTAAGTAATCAGTGGAATGCTTTGCAGTCCCTTGACTGAGGAAATTAAATTTTCAGATGGCTAAATTTGGAAAAGTCAAAAGAAGGACCAGATTAGTTATATTTTGTGGGGCAATGGTGGAATGTGAAGGGAGAAATGGTAAGAACATATTGACTGAACAAAGCAAAATGATGTGTAATTCACAATAGTGCTCTTTGTATGATGGGGAGCCAGTACTGGGAAGAGCGGAGGACGTCTGCTGGAGTGGAGGAAGGAAGCTAAGTCACATGCCATCAAATACCGCCAATATAATCCAATCTCATTAATCTTGCCATATAAATTCAGAATACATACAAATTCAGACAGTCTAATTTACTTGTTCTTACACTATGAATTAGTAGCACACAAATTCAATGCATTGGTTCAATCAAACAGTTTTAAACTAGTTCGGTATTTTTTAAAATGTATTTGGTATGGGGTTTACTAGATAGATCAGACTCAGTGATTCTCCTGTTTTCAGCCTCCCAAGTGCTGGAATTATAGGCCTGCACCACCATGCCTAATCTCAACCACTGTCTCAGTATATCCCGGGGGGCAGGGCTGACACTGCATGCTGGGAATCAAACCCCGGCCACTGCACTCTGCCTCAGCAGGGGCTTTAGTCCACTGAGCTATCTGGCCAGTACTAGTTCAACATTTTGTTCTTATCAATATTTTATAATAGATGATTCATAAATAATCCTTTCATCTAGATTCAGCCTACTCTTGAAGGATCCCTCCTTTTTAGCATTCATTAGTTATTAATTGTATGAATATATAACTCTGGGTTAAGAAATAATATTCACCTTAAGACTATAAAATTGATATTCTCCCCAGGTAGGCTGATCACATTTTCAACTATTTTATTAGGGAAGCTTAATCTCTATGATTCCTTTCTATTCCATTTGTAGGGTTAGGAGTAACGCTCCTAAAGGTTTCTAAAATTTATAATAAATTAAATACTAAAAATCTACACATAGTAAGGGTCTAGATCATTGCCTTTATTGAATGAATGTGAGTAGAGGTCAGCATCATATGCCTTCTTTTGAGGTTTCTTGACTTTTATTTGAGCTTCCAATCTATGAGAAAACAAAGCACAACAAAGCAAGAAATTAATAAACTATGCATCTGGAGTCTGAGCTAACCAAGAGTCTGTCACTGACTTTAAAGCTCATTCCTTAAACACTAGACTTTCATGTAGGTCCTGGTCAATACTAGCTCACTCACCCTCTTTATTTCTTTATTTAATTTTATTTTATTTTGAAAAGTAGAAACGAAAGCAAGAACAAAAATAATAAACAAGGTAACATAAAAGAATACATATGTTACAGATTTTCAAACCAAGAGTAGCTGATTAACAATGGTTGATATATTATCTATTTTTACCCTCAAATCTGTTGCTCAGATTAACAGATATAGTTAAGACTGGGCATACGGTGTCATATTACCACTTGCTTTCAAGAAACCTTAATATTTGTACTTGCCTCTTTTTTTCTCTTGTTACCTTTTAAAAAAGAAATTGTTTTAAAGAGAGTATAGTAATAATTCATATGACATTACAGAAAGAAACAGAATTAAAAGATTAAACAGTGAAGAGGAGAGAAAGGAGAAAAGATAAGAAAAAAGGTAGGGAAAAATCAGGTAAGTGTATGTACAGGACCGCTGAGGTAATTGTACTAAAAATCCCCATCCTTTTTCTAAGATAGCAGTTGATGTGCAGAATTCTCACCCTGACTAGCTCTGTATGCTGGTATCTGTGATCTAATCAGCCACATCGCGGACAGCAATGTGTAATACAAGCACCATGCTTCAATGCCTATCATCTTTGTCTTCTAGTTGTGTGCCACTTCTAATGTCATGTTAATTATTACTGTACTCTCTTCAGTCATCCCCTTGCTTTGGCTTATAGGATATCTAGGCGCAGCTCTCCCAGTCGTTTTGCTTGATGGAAAATGGCAGAGCGGCCCCTACACCTGTTATTCTCTGACTCACGTTATTCACTTTTGACCTAGGACATATCCCACAGGGTGGGGCAACAGCGTAACTGCTTTGCTGTTTCTGTGTCTAGCTCATCAAGTTTATAAAAATCACTATTCGTCTGAGGTTCTCTGGCCTGGCTGCTCCGGAACAAGTTCAGGTTCATGTTGCACTTGGACAACCACGCTGCTTCCGCCTCGGCTTAGTAGTTATGCACTAGAAGTTCATTCCCCTCTCACCTACAGTGCGCTCTTTAAGTGATCTTATTCTAATTGCCTTGCTCCCATGTTTATCATGTGGTAGTAATTCCTCTTCATGCCCAATTTGTTAGCTACTGTACTAGGAAAACTAAGCATGCCCTGGTCTTTGAACACCGTTTCTAAGCCTCAGAATTGGATGTGTCACAGCAGATTTGCTAACGAGGATCAGCTGATGGAGTTGTTATTGCCACAAACATTAGCGCTTTCTTAATCTCTTATCTAATAGTTGTAACTTCAATACATTATTTTAGGTAAATGAACACAAACACAATGTTGGGAAACTTTATACATTTCTATTATGTCTCTATTGTACATACACATATTTAATTTTTCCTTCTATTTTGCCATTTGGTTTCTGATTTATTTTATCTTCTTGATAGGAAAAGTTATTTCCTTTTAAAAGAAAACAGTGAAACCCAGTGAAAAATCATGAATACATCCTGTAAAAACTACTTCTGAAGAAATGTAAAAGGCATAGGCTGAGCATAAGATGCACCTGGACGGAGTTTTTGTTCTGCAGCTTTAATTAATATGACTGCTCAAATATTTCTTTACATCTATAAGTCCATACTTTCTAATCTATTAAATGGGCATAAATCCTGTTGGACACAACTGTCCCTACCTGCCTGAACATCAGGGGCCCGAAGCATTTCGCTTCATGAAGCTCACCATACATACAGTGTTCTTGTTAACTCTGCAGCATTCTCTGTGCTAATCTTTATCCATTTCCCTCCACCCACCTGCCTGGTTCAGGCCTGAATTGTTTAGGACTTGGTGTGTCTTCATGTAGGAATGCTTGGCCATAGTGGTGAACCTCATCCCCTTCTGCTCAGCACAGCTTCTCTGAACTTCCGCAGTCTGGCCCTGTCACCATCGCTGCCTGTCGCTGAACAGCCTGAGACAAGGCTTTATCATCCGCATCCACATTTACCTCAGCTCCTGATGTAAAGCCGGGCACCTGCCATTGTTAGCGTGCTTCTCCTCCTTGCTAAGGCTCCAAAATCTCTCTTGATCCAGGAAAATGTTCTCAGTGATTTTGGGGCTGTACTGTAACTGTAGTGGCCTACCTATTCCATATCTTTTCAGACTCTCTTCTTGTTTCCACTGTAAGATCTCTTTGAGAACAACAATTCCAAATTACCCATTCTGATATCCTCCAAGGCTTGAGTAAAACCTGGCATGCACTGGGCATGGAACAAATGCAAATTTCTTAGAAAGGAATGATTATTTGGGTGACACTTATTACCACCTCTGTAGTTAAGATAAATTAAGCCACATTCTGCTTGTAAGCATCCGGCAATAGTTAATTGATAGCAACACTAAATTGCCATTGTCTACATTATACATAGACATCTCTATAACATTATAAATTCATTGAAATCGAAAGTCATGCTATTTTTTCCTATAAAAACAAAGGCTAGGTTTTGATTGAATGTCAGCATTATGTTCATGTATCTGTAAGTTATCCCCATTTAAATGCTGTCTGGAGCAGCATTTAAAGTTATGAAAGGGACTTCAGAAACGCTTTCGAAGATTAACTTCCAACTCAATGATCCATTGTGAGTTCTTATTGCTCAATATAATAATACTCTGCCTTCTGGGTCATCTGTTAAAATCATACCACTTAGCTTGGGCAATGCTTTTCGCAGTTATTACTCAACCTCAGGCAATCTTCAGTGGCTCAGCATTCCCTTACTCATCCCTACTTAAGTTCTCAGCTTATCCTGCACAATGGATAAGCTGAACATTTTTGACTTATTTCAAATTCATCCCTGTAGTGTGAAGCATGCAGGCTCAGCTGATGTCACCTTTCATTTCAGTGATGCAACAAAAGAAAACAACTGTGGGTTTCTGCCATTTGAAAATCTCTGCTGACTTTACATACTACACTCACTTTTCTCTTTTTATCCATCTATGATATCTTCATTCTCTTCCGACAGCTTTTTTGCTTTTGTATTTTAGGGAAGGGTCTACAGGGTGTTCAGGGTCTCGCTACTAGATCTGGCTCATAGTGATACACCTGTTCACAGCCTCCCAAGAGCTGGGGTTACAGGCATGGGCCACCACACCTAGTCACAATTGCCAACTCAGCGTGCCCTGGGGGCAGGGCCAGCAGAGCAGGCCTGGGGGACGAACCCCAGCCCCTTCGCCTGCTTGTAGGCACTTTAATCCACTGAGTTATTTGGCTTGGCCCTACTGACAACTTTTCTAAAAGTATTCCTTTTATCATTTTACACAATCTCTTGACTCTCCTTTTCTTGAGGAGGTCCCCAAAGTATAGCTTCTTGGTGTAGGCTACAGTGTATTATCATTTTCATGCAAGCCAAACTTTCCATTGGGTAGCTTGGGCACCAAACTCAGCTTAGAGCCCTTTGTTTTGGCATCACTTTCCACACTGTTGAAATTAGAATGAACAAAAGACAATCCAAATAAAAATGATATTCCTCCTCTGCAAATATGGTTTCAAATCTAACATATCAATGAGAGCCTAAACTCTCAGTGAGTTAGAATTGTCTAGGCTTTAGTGCAGCGGTACTTGACACTGCTGTTTATTGACTTCTCTTTCTCTTCTTCCTTCTAAAACTACTCTTGTTTCTCTTGTTACATAGCACTTTTTCTTTCTGTTAATACACAAATTTAGGGCATCTCTCAGGAACTAGCCTGGTCATTTGGCTCTCCTATGCTAATTATTTTAATTCTTGAGCTTCAATGGTTGCACATTTTTTAACTACTCTTATATTTTCAACTTCATATTTAATTGTACTTTCTTTTTTAAAAGAGTACAAATGAGGAATAAGCAGAAAAAAATACAAATGATACAGAATTTCACTTAACAGAGTATTATGAATTTCATAGTATTTGTTGTAATATACAGTGTTGTCTTTCAACAAGTTAATCATATTACCAGATAAGTGCAAATAAAATTGGAAGAAGAGAAAAAGAAAAAGGTATAAGAAATTGAGAAGAGAAAGAGAATAAATAATTGAAAGAAGACAAAACAAATTAAACATTAACTGCTTCTTTCAATAGAGCAGCAGAAACACACAATACAGTTGTCTAAACAATCCTGCTTACATACATGGATAAATGTCTTTCCTCACTGCCTCTCCTGTCCTTTTCTTCAACTCAGTAAATTTTTCCTCTTGAATAAGTTCATTCCCTTTTCCCAGTATCTACTGCACTCTTCAGATTCCATTTTTCTCTTTCAGATTCTCACATTAAGGAGACAATGTGATGTTTTCATATCCAGGTCTGATTTATTTCACATAAGAAGTGTATGTTCTCTAGCTGCATCCATTTATGGACAAAAGACTTAAATTTATCCTGTTTTATAGATATTTTTGCATAATACTCAATTGTGTAAAAATACCACATGTTCTTTATCCATTCTTCTGTGGATGGGCATCTGGGTTGTTTCTAGGATTTAGCTATTAAAAAGTGCACTGCTATAAACATGGGTACACATACAATGCAGTGGTATGAGGTTTTCACTTTTTCTGGAAACATACCCAGGATGGAAATAGTTGGCTTCAATGACACCTCCAATCCTAGCTTTTTATGGACTCTTCATACTGATTTCAATAGTGGCTATACCAGTCTGAAATCCCACCAAAAGTTCAGATAGGTTCCTTTTTCCCCACAGCCTCACCAGCATTTATTATTAGCTGACTTTGTGATGATAGATATCCTTTCTGGGATGAGATGTAATCTCAGCATTGTTTTAAATTATATTTGTTGAATGACCAATGATGTGGAACATTTTTTCATATATATACTTGCCATTTCAAATTACTCCCTAAATTTATATGGGATTAAGATCATTTAGATTGTTCATGTATGGGTCTTATTGACAAAAGCAAAATTAATAGTTTTTTTCAAAGCAAAAGTAAAATTAGATAACACAGCTTTTATGTATGAATTTTATCTGGCTTTTAATTTTATGCAAGAACTGCTGAGCTTGCATCTAATTATTCTCAAAACCTTCTGTGAATATCTGATTTTTTTCCTCTCCAAAAATCTTTCACATACAACAGAAAAGCACTTACAATGTGTGAGCTGGCTCTATGACTGTGCCACATGTAATCTAGAGTAAGGTGCTTATTACTTTTCTTGCACTATTACCCAAATTGGCTTGCTAGAATTGAAAGGAACAGAACATTTAATTTGTGAAGGGAAAAAGCCATTCTTCTGATACTTTTCAGAAAGTTTCACTTACTTTCAAATGGGAGTAAATTTTCCAATGATATTTTTAAAGATTATTGGTTAATTGCTTTCAGACAAATCATAATATATGTTACATTTCATGCACAGAAGTAAACTCATTTGCTTCGTCTGGGTGAAGAGAATATGTTATAATAGCAACACCAAAACTACTATGGTAGTTATTTGAGGACAATATGAAAATGAAAACACTATCTGAGAGTTTTGCATAATTTTGTATTAGACCATACAAAAATCAAAAGATATAGACAGTAGCCATGATGCATTTTATTACAATAATTATTATTTTATAATAGGTTCAGAAATCAGGTTCAACAAGTCCTAGAAGTCACATAGACACTAAAGATTTGAATTCATATATCTTTCACTCCTCAAATATGCATCCTTATTTATCATTGTTTAAATAACATAGAAATTGTGTCTGATTTTAGCTCTGTCATTATTTTGCAATGCTATTTTGAGAAAAATTCCATAAACTCATTGGGCTTTAATGTGTATACATTTATCTATATATAATTTGAATGTGAAATGAAATCCTTTAGAACTTCCCTTTCTGTTATAGCTCAACTTTTATTCTTCAACTTTCATGGGAACAGAAAAAATATTAAGACAGTGTCAATAAGCATGGATATTTTAAAAAGAAAGTTTGATTCAAACCTCTGAGTGACAAACTATGGCATATGATCTCATGATACTTTCAGTCACCAGATTTCACTGTATCCAGGCATTATGATCAATTTTGAACTTAATAGTGTCGAGACAGGTATAATGTTGTACCCACATACTTCTATTCTGTCATAAAAACTTGTCAGTTGAAAAATATTCTAATCACTGTTGGCAACTAAATTTGCTATATTATGCTTAATATTTTCTCTAAGCTTCAATCTTAGATTTTTAGCTAGATCTTTGAAATCAGCAAATAAAACAAAATCCATTGCACTAAGATCTTGTGAAGGGCATGTCCTTCTGAAAAGCATGCCAATATAGTTTTACTTATTTAAGGATGAGGAATAATTTTCTTCCTTTCTGACTCATTCCATCTAATGATAACTTTGATGTCCTTGGGCAACTTTATAATGATGTGTTCTTTATAGAAATGATTAAAAGATTAAAAACTATTAGACTCTTGCAAATAGGCCATATAATAAGTTTATTCCTACTAAATATATTTAAACATTTTGAACAAAAATTATTTTGCACTGTAATTTTGTTCCTAAAAATGTCTCTGCAGAAACATTATTTATAATATGTATGAAAATTTTTATAGACAAAAATTGCTCTCCCTTTTTTGTATTATTGATTGAGGACACAAGAATGATACATTTGTTCTGTGAGAAAAAAAATGTTATTTTATGAAATGTACAATTATTAAACATACCACACACAAACTATCATTGAGAGTGATGCAAAATGGCTTTAAAAGTACTTATTTTCTAACTCAGTTGACAGCTAAAAGTGAGAAATCCAAATGGTGAATGAATAAACAATTTGGCTATTTTCTTTCCAGGGGCGGGGCAGGGAGAGTAGTAAGTTTCTTTAATTTACAAAATATAGCTACCGGTATGTGCTTCAGATATGAAATTTGTGTGCGAAAGATTCTTGGTATCTTAGGCTGTTTTCAGTTGCTATCACAAAGTGCCTGCAATCTGGTGGTTTATAAAGGACAGAGGTCTATTTTTCCTATGTTTCTGGAGGATGAGAGTCCTCACAACATGGTACTGGCATCTGCTTAGCATGTAGTGAGGGAATTCTTTCTACATTGTAGCACAGCAAGAAGCATGTGCTGACTGAGCAAGCTGGAAAGCACAGATCTTGCTTCCTATGCAGCCACTATTCCCAGTATGAAGACCCCCACCTGGATAACATTATCCAATCTTGGTCATTGCCCAAAGACCCCACCTCTAACCAGCATACATTTGGGGAGTGTCTAAGACATGAAATTTGAAGGACACAAGTCATGCTAATGCACCCAGCCATGAAGATTCTCACAGCACCTCATCACTGTTTCTCATGGGACAGTACAGAGCTATCTGTAGTGTGAGAAACCTTCCTAGTGCACAGGGCAATGGCTAAGACCAAAAGCAAAACAGGGCCGTAGAGAGCAACTAGCCTCTCTGGGAGGCTGAGGTCTGTGCTCTATTTGTAAGACCAACATTGATCTTGGCCGCATGGGGCAGTGCTGGCCCTCCTCACACCCCTCTCTAAGTAAGTGGCAGAGGCTAATAAAGATTGTATAATTTCAGGGTCAAGTGATCATCTATGGAAAAGAAGACCCTTCTATGGCAGCGACAGTTTCACTGTCAGTTCTTATCTTTTAGCCTTTACTACAAACTGCTTTGAACCCCATACACATGTGATATATTGGTCAGCCATGGACACTGACATATTGCACCAAAACAATGTAGTCTATTAGTGAATTGAGACTGTTATAACCAAAATCACAGGCTGAGTTCCTTAAAGAACTGATATTTATTTTTCTTGAAATTCTGTAAGGTAGAAGTTCCAGGTCAAGGTGCCATGATGGTTGTATCTTGGAAGATCTGTCTTCCTGGACTGCAGGTGGCCACCTGCTGCTACATTTCCACACATTCTCTTCTGTGTTTGTGTAGGGAGAGAAAGATCTCCCATTCTCATCCTCTTTCTTATAAACATTCCCAGATTAAGATCTCACCATTATGACTGATGTGTTTTCTGCAATTTTATAAAAAATTTTGCTAAGCCAACTTGGTGGCAAGTCAGTATGGCACAGTGCGCTGGGGGCCATGAGCTATGCTCAACCTTTCTTCTTTCTTGTCAAATGACAACTTCCTACTTCCTTTTCACAATATCCTATTTCCTTGTTCCTGCCTCCTGCTTAATCACTGTCGAATCATTGTCTGCCACATCATGCAGACTACCCCCCAAATCCCACCTCCATCATGACCCTTTATTTCCTCAGCCAGGCCCTCAGAAACTCCACATCTCTCCTTTCATGTTGTATTCTCTGTGATCACAATAAAGACATCTTTTATCTTTCCTCTCCATTATGCCAAGAAACCCTAACAATGACTTCATTTGGCTTTGCCTTTCTCTATGCTGGCCCTTTCTCTGACAACAGGCTGATCAGAGGTTAGCTCTTTAACACACGCATTTGCTGGGTAGGGCACACTGGGATCCACAACAGTGGGAGTTGCCTTCCTCAGTTTCTCTCCTTCTCTTCCCCTTTTTCCACCTCTACACTTCTGAGATGGCCATTGCTTCTTGTTGCTGCACGTCTTTCCATCTGAGCTATCAGATGAAGTTTTCTACAGAGACTTTACTTTCTCAAGGTGTACTGATAAGAGCCCACATTGAAAGAAAACGAGCAAACACAACCATGAGGAATGGTCCCATACCAAACTGTGGCTCCTCCTAAAATCTTTCTGCCTTTGTGTACTCTCCAGAGCCTTCAGATGGTCATTTTAGTTATTATTTTTATTTTATTTTTCCTGAGATGCTGGTGGTCAATGGTTAAATTGTCTATCATTGTGTTAATACTTCTCTTCATTCCTGTAGTTTAGGAGTTCTCAGTCAAAGATAATTTTGTCACACAGGAGACATTTGGCAAAGTCTACCATTACTATTATCATCACTTACTATTGTCATGTGTCCCATGATACTTGTAAGTATCTGATATCATGGAGGATGATGTCACATAATCTTACTCCCAAAAATATTGTTGACAGCAATTAAACAGAATTTAAGTAGAAGATAAACTCTACATTCATAATTGGGAAACAATTACATAATTTAATTGGCCATGTTAACACAAATCAATCTGTAGATGCAACAAGTTTTGAAATTATCACTCACTGTCTTGAAAAAATGAGCTGATTTACACATGTATATAGAAAGGAAAGATCAAAAAGAACCAAGCAACTTTGCAAGCTAAGAATAATTTCAAGAACTTAACACTATCTGAATTCAAATCCTACCACTATGCTATAATGTAGTATGGCCATAAATACATGCAAATAGGTTAATAAAACCAAACATAGATACCCTAAATAAGTATAACTATTAAGCCAATTAATTTCAAATGAAGAACTGAATAGAAAGAACATGGTATTCATAACATACTGTGTTGAACAACTGAATATGAAAAAAGGAATATTGTTTCAAGCTCATTCAACACATAAAAATTATTCTTGGTAAACTACAAAGTTCTTCTAAAATACAGTCTCACTAAGTATTGCTAAATTGCTGAATAATATAAATTTTACTAATTTAACCTCTCATGAGGTTAACAATGGGAACCTATTATCACACATCATTCTGGTCTTCTAAATGTGTACTTCTTGTCATGACGTACCAATTATTACTATACTATCTTTCAGATAAAAGTTTTTTCTTTAAATAAATGATAATAAATGAAAAAAAAGACAAGAAAAAAAGGTCACAGGACTGTCCTGCACAATGCTATATATGGTTAGATTTCTAAATTTCTGTGTAAATATATGTAAGTGTTCATTCTTATTTTTAAAATTTTTTCTTCATATTCTGTAAAGACTTAAAGTTTAGTATACCAATACTTAATGGAAAATACCTGTTCCATGTTATGGCTATGCTGTTTGATATTTAGACAAATAGTTAGAGTAAAACGAACTGCATATGTTGCAGGGTAATAATAAGCTTCTCTTCTGGAGGGGTAACAATCCAAATAAAAAATTGGAGAAAAGGAAGAGCTTCAAGGTCAGCCAACATTTTTCCTCTAGTCTTTCAAGGTCAGTGAAGACTCAGGCCATAGGAGAACCTGTACTGTAACATCATGTAACTCAGTTGTGTCCCAAATTTTCTGATTAAGGAGATTATGGAGCCACAGAGGAATTGATTGATGATGTATAGTGTGCCTAAGAAGAATCACATGGAGAGAAAACTTTCTCTCAGGTTTCCACAGAAAGCAAATTTGTTAAGCAATGGCCATGACTCATCCACATGACTGAAACTGACAAAGGATCCATGAAGTGTCGTACAGAGTTACAGGATAAACCCTGAGGGTACTTGACTAACCTTATCAGAAACAAAAGTTACATTTCTTGTTATATAGGTCTTGCTTAATATTGGTCTTAACTATGCAGAAGAAAAGTATAAAAACGAGGTGTATAAAGTAAAGCCATGTTAATATACTGAGCTGTGAAGGGCTCATGCCAACAACTTCTGTGGACAACCCACTACTATTTTGGACTCCTGGACTATGTTGGATTATTTTGCTGAATTCATGCACCTATAGTATTAAGATGCCAATGGAATACCCATCTCTGATAGGACTAAACAAAAAAAGGGGCTACAAAGGAAAGATCATTTTGCATTTGTGTCTACAGAATAGTTAGAATATATATACAGCTACTTTTGCTTAACTCACTGAGAAGAAAAAATTGTACTAATAGTGTCTGGACAGGATATCTTGTCTGCTTCTTGTACTATTGATAACCATTAAGAAGATAACAATGTACAGTATCTTAATTATTGAAACTGTTCTATGAATCAGCTTTGAAACTATCTCATTGCTATTTGTTTCTCAATATAAATAAATAAATAAAAAGAAAACTGTATTGTCAAGCTTTTAATATTTGTTATCTGTCACTTATTTTTACAAAGAAGTTTTCCTGTCCACACTGCAGAGGCCTCAAGTGACTTTCTTAAATGACTTCCAATGGCAAATAGTACTGCCTGATCCTGCTAAAGATAATTGGACACAAGGTCTGGACTGATAGGAATCTCCAGAGACCACAGTCATCGTCATCTACACCCCCATAATGAATGTGAGAAAAGGTTAACAGGGTCCAGAGAGTAAATGGCTGAAACCAATTTTTATAATCTTAGATTTGGTAATAGATTCTTGCATATTATAGCAAAAAAGGCAAGTTAGATTAAATCAACCTTTAACGTTTTAATTTTTCAAAGAACATTATTAAAATGATAAGACAAACATAGAAATGGAGAAAAGATTTGCATATCATGTATCTGAAAATGGTCTAGTATCCTGAAGATACAGAGAATGTAATAACTGGAGATGACATAAACAACACAATTTAAAAATGGAGAAATAGCCTGAATAGACATTTCTCTAATGAACATATGCAGACGTCTAACAAATATACAAAAAGGCATGCAGCATTATCACTTAGGAAAATGCAAATCAAATCCATAGTGCCTACTAATTTATGAGTAGCAATAACTGGGGAAAAGAAACCCCTCACAAAGTAGCATTAACAACATTCTGATATTGAAACCCTTGCCCATTGCTAGTGGAAACATTAAATGTTTCTAGTTCTGCCGAAAACAGTTTGGGAATTCTCCAAAAGTTACATATGAACCAGAAATTCAACTAATAAGCATATACAGCACCAAATTCAACACAAATGTTTAAATAATACATGTACAAGTATGTTCATAGTAGCACTACCCATAATAGCCAAAAGATCAAACAGCCTAAATGCCCATCAACAGATGAACAATTTAACAAATTCTAGCACCAAAGTGCAAACCACAATACTGAAATGTATGACTGTGGCTCTTCTAGTCCCCCTTTCAGATGGCACAGATGTATCTGACCACCAAAACGTTTAAGTTTCATATCATGTTCTTCTACCAAAAGTGGCCTTCTTTGAGACAATATGCTTTTTATATCTTTATTTGATCCTTTGGTCTAAATTTATACTACTCAACCCATAATCTTTCTTGCTTTGTTTTGAAGGGGTGTGTTTATTAGACAGGGTCTTACTCTATAGTTCAGGCCATTCTAAACCATTATGTAAACCAGGCTGGTTTCCAACAAGCAAGCTCTTGCATGCCTCATCCTCCTCCGTACTGGAGGGCCGGCACACACCACTATGCTGGGCTTTTTGTTCTTTCCTATCCTCTCCTGCTTCCTATTTTTATGCATATGTGCATAAGCATGCCTATACTATTTTTGCATTCAGATTTATATCATTTATATAACAAGTTCATTGAGATAAAGGCCATGTGTGATGTCCATCAGTCCTTTAAGTAAACATTTCAATAGTTTTGATATAGTAATAAAGCATAGCAACCATCACTACAACCAATTTTAGAACATCTTAATCACTGCGAAAGGGAAACCCTGAAGCTATCAATAGTCAGTCCTCATTTCCCATAAGACTCACACACTAGGCAGGCTTTCCTCCCATGGATTGTTTATATAAAAATGTTCTTATATAATATGTCATGTAAATAAGAATTTACATAAATAGGTTCTATAGCATTTCAGGACAAATTACTTCCAATTACAATGTTTTCAAGGTTCATCTATGCAGTATCACATATAAGTATTTTATGTCTTTGTATGACTGAATTATATTCTACTGCATGCTTATATAGCATTGTCTTTATTTTCTCATTTATTAATGGGATATTGAGGTTGTTTCATATTTTAGCTACTGTGAATAATATTAAGCTGATCATTTATGTACACACTTATCTGTGTGAACATATTTCTTCATAGTAGCCAAATTGTTTTCTATGGGAGATGAAGCACTTTACCTTCTTATTCTTCCAGCTTTTAAGCTCTCCAATCTTTGCTGTTTTCCAGTACTTTTATTCTGTCATTCTACTTGATGTAAAGTGGTATATTGCTATGGATTTTTGTTTTGATTTTTCTGATAACTAATAATGTTGACTATTTTTATACATATTCTGTCCATTTGCATGGACTTTTCTTCATTGGAGAAAAGCCTGTTCCATTTCCTTTCTTTTTATAATTGGGTTGTTTATCTTTTTGATGTTAAACTTCTCTAATTTTATATTTTGGAAGCTAACTATTTTATACATATCTATAGTTTCCAAATATTTCTCCATGTGAATGTTTTCACTATTTTAGATTTGAAGATTAAGAGTGTTGGTTAGGGTTGATTTATCTGTATTTTCTTTTGTCACTGGTAATGTTGATGCTTTATGTAACACAAGGTCAGGAAGATTTATGTTTATTTTTTTCTAAATACATAATTTTAGGTTTATATTTAGATTTATTATGCCTTTAGAGTTAATTTTATGTGGATATAATGAAGAATATTGCTTCACTGTGCTTCAGGATATTCACATACTCCAGTATCATTTGTTGGAAAAGCTGCTTTCTTTCTGAAATATTGGGCAATCTTATTAAATTTCTATTACACGAAAATGTGAGCACATATGTTTAGAATCTCACTTCTATGCCATCAACCTATACTGCATAATCTTACTGTAGCTATGTTGTATGTGTTGAAAATATGAAGCATAAAAATCTTCAATGAGGGTCGACCAGATAGCACAGCAGAATAAGGAGCCTGCTTAGGCAGAGCACAGTGGCTGGGGTTCAATCCCCAGTGTGCTGTTCCTGCCCTGCCCAGAGCATGCTAGGACAGTGATTGAGACTGGGTGTGATGTCATGTGCCTGTAATCCCAGCCTTGGGAGGCTGTAAACAGGAAAATCCCTAAAAGTCCAGTCTTTGTAGTGTTACCATATATATATATATAATCTTCGTGATCATGGTATCTCCCTTGTCAGGACTGCTGGACTATACTGGAATATTTTGCTGAATTCACAAACCTACAATAGTTAAATGACAATGGAATACCCTTCTCTGGCAAAACTAAACAAAAAAGGGATACAAATGAAGGGCCATTTTGTATCTGTATATTCAAAATAGGATAGATATACAGCTACTTTCTCTTAATTCAATGAATAGAAAGGTTTCTTCTACTAGTGTTTGTTGACAGAATATCATGTCTGCATCTTGTACTATGAATAACCACTAGAAAGAAAACAATATGCAATGTATTAATTATTTAAACTGTCCTACTAATCAGTTTTGAAACTGTCTCACTGCTATTTGTTTCTCAAAAAATTATTTTTAAAAAATCTTCAACATTCTTCTTCTCTCTTCAAGACTGTTTTATTGGACTACCTTACCAAGTGATGTAAAACCCAGTTCAGATTTTAAGCACCGCACTGAAGCTACAGATTAATTTGGAGAATGCTACCAAATTGTAGCAAGATCAGAACAATATTAAGTCCTCTGCCTCATTAACAGGAAAAGCCTTTTTCATATTTGGATGTAATTTACTTCAACAGTATGTTGCAAATTTTAGAATATAGATTTTGTACTGAATTAATGTATTATACTACTAAATATTTTAATCTTTTTGATGGTATAAATAGAATTTTGCTTTTAATATTATCTTTAGAGTTTTGATTGAAAATATATACAACTTAAACAGATTTTTTCATATATTGTTTTGTATCTTACATCTCTTATGCATTTGTTCATTAATTAGTAGATTCCTTGAGATCTTTTTCTAAACAACATCGTGACATGTATAAATGGAGGCAGTTCTATTTTGCTATCTCAGTGAGATTTTTAGTTTTCCTTTTAGTCATTGCTCTGATTCAAGCCTTTCCTTCACTCTAAAAATCCTAGAGTGGATCTCCTCGTCTTGTTTCTGAAATGCAAAGTACAGCTTTGCTGTTCTTCATTCTACCATCTTCATTTTGGAGCTAAATCTCTTTCTTTGTCTCTGTTCACTTTTGAACTTGAACTCTAATGCTTTATTCTCTATTTAATTTTCCTTTGCATGTTCTTATCATTTGAACTTTCATTTCTTTTTTTACCTTTATTTTCTATAATTTCTGTTATCTAGTTTTTCCTTTTTATTTATTCTTTATTCATATCTAACCTGTTGTTCAACCATTTCTCCTTTTAGTCATTGAGATCCTACTCAATTTTGTCCTAATTCTAGAATTTCCATAAGGTTCTTGTTCTAATTTTAAGTTCTTTGCCAAGTTGTGTTTAATGATTTAATAATCTTGGCCCTTTATGTTCTATTCTCTGTCATGTCTCAGTTTTTACTGTGTTTTCTCATCATGCAGACACAGAATATGAAATGCTATAAAGCATTTTGAGACTTCGTGTAATTCTTTTATTTAGAGAAGGTCACCTTTTCTACTACAGACAGTGAAACCACTCCCAACTCTAGATAATTTCAGTGAAGCAATAGAAAATGGGATGATTTGAAGCCGAGCCTCAGTAAGCAGATGACCTGTTCCTGGTTCATACTTACAGATAAAATATAGTCCCTCGGTGCTGCGCTCGAAGGCCGTGCATTCGAGTTAGAGCTATGCATTGTGGGAAGACGCTCAAGTCTAGTTTTTGTTCTACTAGCAACAGAAGGCTCTGACATTTCTGCTCAACTTCTCACTCTCCCAAATGGTGCTTCTGGCTTCACAAGTGCTGCTTGCTGAAAAGCTGTCCGAGACGTCTGGCTCAACCAGCTGGGTTTCCTCTTCCTCAAAGGCTCAAGACCAATTATTTTTCAAGGTTTTTTAGTTCACTCCGATAGGTGATTTTATTTTAGTACTGTCCAGCTTTTCTTGCTGAACTCAGCAGGAAGGTTATTCTGCAATTATTTGTCAGCCATTTCTGAGAGCAGAACTTCTACAATCTGTCTTTCAAAAAATCTATGAAATATTTGAAAATAAACAAAAAGACAATTTCTTGTTATATATTTATAGTAAGATCTAAATACCTTATCATGTTCTGTGAGACCTTGTAAAACCCGGCCACAGCCAATGTTTTCAAATTCTCTAAAGTTTCCCTAACTCACTCCTACAAAATTAACCTTTCTGTTTCTCATAGATATCAGCTTTCTATTCCAAACTTTGAATTTCTTCAACCTGGAACGTTATTGTCAGAGCCTTAATACCCTTGTATTTGTTCAAATGTTGCTTTCTTAGAATGCCTAGGTAGTTTATCCAGCTGAAAATGATTTGCTGCCTAGTTGCTCTCTGTCACAACAATATCCTCTTTATTTGTCTTTCACCATTCACCGCAGGTGTACTTATCTGTATTTTTATTAGTTTTGCATTTCTTTACGGACATCACTTTGTGAGTCACAAGTATGTCTTTACCACTTATAAATGACTGACACCCAGAAACTATTCATTAAATTTTATTTAAACAAAAGAAACATACCTAACTACAAGTGAATGCATGACCTTCTTTCACTCTCACTTTTTCACCTTTAACTATAAAGTGACTTTCCAAGATTTTAAGTTACACCGGAAAGGTAAAATAATTCTTGTTTGCCACTTAGTAAAAAAGGGAAAAAGCAAACAGAAGAGAGAAAGGAAAATTAATTGAATGTATCTAGGCCTCAGGTCTTCTCATACTTAATATTTCATTAAGCATAGGTGCTGGCATAATATCCTCTTGAAATATTCTGGTAAGGGGTAATTTCCAGTATAATAAAATTACTGGAGAAATGTAGAGGATTTAACATTTCCCTCAAAGAACATGATAAATTCCTTTAGAATTTTGACAAAGGCCTCCTTCTTTCTTACAGAATATTTACATATATGAAAAAATAAAGCAAAATATACAGAATATTTCTTTAGTTTGAGATTAGCATTCATTTTTTTTTAAATAACAACAATAGTGGAAAGATAGAAAACTGCTTTCCTCTGCTAAGCTACTGGTCTCCTCCCAATCCTTACTAGCCAACTAATTCAGGCATCTCCTGGATTGTATGTCTTCAAAGAGAGGTGGACAGAATATATTCACTGCAGTGCTTACATTGTGTACTGGTATCTGGTACATAAATGGCCTGAGAACATATTGCTGTTTATTAAATATGATTTGGCTATGACTTATACTGCATTAGTGTTGAGACATTCTGGAACTTCAGTTCCCGTGTATCCCATTATTTCTGTTCTTAGAGTTTTAATGAACAAGCATTTCACCAAGTAGATCTCATTAACAGAGACACATCGGGACTGGTAGATGTGTTCTATACTTCTTTCCATAGGGGAGCCATACGATGGTTTCTGCAGGGATTGGCAAGTCTTTAGTCTGCCGCTGTTGATCTATGGAACTTAGATATGCATTGATAGTACATGCAGGCATAACAAATTAGCAATATGAAACACTTTTTTCTTGATTTGTTTTGATCATCCAAAACCTTGCTTCAGAAGTCCTTCTATTAAGGAAGACTCAATTTTTTCCATTTCTATTACCTGTATCTGACATGATCAATGATAAATTTTTATTAGGATTTCACACTGAAACTCTATGTTTTTGGTTTTGTTTGTAGAGAGCACAATGATTACAAATTCCTTTACTAAAATTCTTTGTGACCCCCATTAGACAGGGAGCACAGTATAAAAAGTGCTTTCTGTGTCATAAACACAGTCATTATTTCTAACACATAGTGAAAATTGCCAGTATCAACAAAGAAATGAAAACCTTTAAATTAAAGTCACAAGATAAAAAACCGTAAATAACCACTCTTTTTACAATAACTATGAAGCTGCTAATCTATCAGATGTGAATTTACAAGAACTGCACACGCTGTGAAGTTTAATATAATGTGCCTTGAGAACTTCAGGTAGATACACCGCTTACACGTGTGTTTGCCAGAACCTCAGTCTAATTACAAACCTCTGAAAACTGCAGCTCCTGGAGAAGAATGTGTCTCTGTGGTAAACTGATTGTGATATCATTAGTGCCTTTATTCAGCTAAGTGTAAAAGTTTCTTTCAAAGATAAATTTTTTTGTTTCAATTTTCGTAGGATAAATGGAACCGAAAAATCAAGAAGCCAATCAGAATTCATAATAAAATAACTGGAGTAAAGGATTATTTGTCTCTTGAACAATTTTGTCTGAGCTATTTTGTACATTTCCTTTTCTTTGCTGCCAGATCAGTTTGTGTTTTCACCCTCATTGAGCTAATATTTTTCTCTGAAGTCTTTTGCTAGCAATTTGGTTTAGGAATATTTTCCTGTCTGTTTAGAAAATTTGACTTGTTTCAAATAATCAATAATTAATGAATGTCCAGTACTGAATTCTTAACATTCACCAGTTCATCATTCCTACATCTATTCATTCCTTCATTCAGCGTTATTTATAATAATATCTCTTACCTCTTGAGTTTTTTATGACACAAAACATGCATTGATTTAGGAGTTCTGGTGCATAATCAGAGTTGAATAAACATTAGTTATTATAGTGTGTATTGATTTATATTGATTTGATTGTTAGATTCCATTATGAACAGGTGGATGTTATGTGGACATCAGTAAAGTTCATTATCCTCACACTTATGAAATGCACTGCACAAATAAACCAATTATAAAAACACAAATGCACTGTGAGAGAAATTTTCCTATTAACCATGACAGCAAAACACATCAAAATGTCAAGCCCTTTTCAAAATAACTCTTTGTCTATAACATATCTGTAGCATGTCTCCTTTCTTTAAAAACTGAAAATCAGTGATTTGAAGTTTTACAGCTGTTTCCCATCTCTATAACTGAATGAAAGGAGGAAGCATGTGCCAAGGTGAGCTATGTTGGTATCTGCATGACTCTGAAGATCATTCAAACTCACTGAATAGTGATGCTGTAAGGCCACCATCTGGGCTGTGGGCCCAAGGACTTGTAGATTTAAGAAAGCCTCTATAGACTGAAACATGGCCAGCTGGTGCTATGATGGTTGCTAGCAATTCTAATTTAAAATTTGGTCTATGAATGGATGATACAAACACATTTTTTGTACAAATGTATAAGATATACTCCTACATCTGGAGTGTTGTCTGTCTAAGCTGCTCTTCACTTACGTGTTTTATAGACTCCATGTTGTTTTGGATTCGAATGTCCTCATATATAATGCCATCCATTCCATAGCAGTCAGGAACATCAGGCTTTCTATGGTTCACTAGATATTGTTTTGAATACGCTCCCTTCAAAATTCAGGTGGTGCCAATGTGCTAATACTAAGAGGTGAAAAACTTCAGAAGTTGACTGAAGGATGGATGAATCAAGAGATGATAAGACATCCTGAATATAGCCCAGCAGTATCAATGCCTGCCTGGCAAGCTCAAGGTCTTCAGTTTGATCCCTGGTACAAAACAAAGCAAAGCAAAGCAAAACAAAACAGCCTTCCTGAGTGGAGTTGAGCAAGCTGTTCAGGGACCTTTAAACATTTTCTGGTGGCTTGCTCTGCTGCTTCCTGTCATGTGAGGACACAGTGTTTTCTCTCTCCATGAAGACACCACCAGGCACCTGAGCCAGTTAGTCCTTGGCTGGCATATCTCATGCTTTAGAACTTTGAGAAATAATTTTCTCTTCTTTCCAAATTACTAAGATTTTCATATTTTGTCAAAGCAGAAAACAGACTAAGAAAATATAAATGATTTTATGATTTTTGTCATTTTAATGTCCAGCTAAGCCCAGTATGGTAAGCAGGTCATAAGAGAGAGGAGATACAATTTTGAACCATAAGGTCCAGATGTGATTTTTGTTTTAGGAGGTGTTGTGTCAGCCAATAGGTGAATTTGGAATCTAGGTAATTGATAGGCTGAGAAAAAAATAAGTTAGAAGTCCAATCTTGATGTCATAAGAGAAAGAAATTGAGCTAGGTATGGTGGTGCACGCCTGTAATCCCATACTCACCAGGCTGACGCAGGAGATGTGTGTGAGTACTGTGTCAGCCTATGCTTCAAAGACTGGCCTACACTGCAGAATGAAACCCCTGAGAAGGGAGAAAATGAGGCCAAGAAAGGAATTCAGAATTCACTCATTCACTGATTTCTTCTATAAATATTAGTTGAATTTTGCTTAACTTATACATTCTAATAGTCACCACATCCTGTAGTAGAAATAAATTCCTTACCTTAAAGTGGTGACAAATTATACTAATCTTTAATCAATTAGTAATTTGTCTAATATCATATGATACTTGAACGATTCAATGCCATCAAAACTTCTCTCATTTTATGATCTAATTTATGGATCAGGCTAATTTATTACAAAGCCTACTCCCAGTATACTACCATTATGATGTGTGCCAAATTACAGAGAATCACCAAAGTTTTTCTTTATAAATTTCTTTATATTAATTTGCTTTCTCCACATAAAAATTTAAAGGTTAAGTTCCACCTATTTGATAAGGGGGAAATGAATACCATTTGCCAAAAATGCGTAACAACAATACATTCAATGAAAATCATCTTGAATTTGACTTAGATGCAGTTTAGATGGCTCTTGGATGGCTAAGGAGTATTAGCAATAGGTAGTAAAGATATGTGGAATGGACACTTTATTCTTAGGATAAAGTATCCAAAACAAGATTATCAAGTTAGTAATGCTCAATCATACATTGTGTACAATATAAGGACCTCCAAGTTTAACAAGTACAGAAATTTCTTCAGAATCTAGAACATAAATACTTTCATTAAATGTCTACCTTTTTTATTATATGTAGAAAAATCCCCAAAAATCAACAATAATTTTGCAAAACAAAAAACTCTACAACTAGTAAGTGATTATTCTAAAATTGCATAATAGAAGATTAATATGCAAAAGTTGATCATTTTCCTATATGCTAGCAAAAAAATAAGAGAAGCTTGTAATTAAAAGCATAATAATATTTACATTAGCCACCAATTAAGAAACATTTGTGTATAAATCTATCAAAATATATTTGTGATGTATATAACAAAAAACTAAAACTGAGGCAAGCGGTCAAAGAATCAAAAACACATAGTACACATTTATGGATAAGAAGACTTTAATTTGAATCTTCAGAATCTATAGATTCAATATAATCCTACTCAAAACACCAGCAGTTTATTTTGAGTACATTAAGAGATGGATTCTAAAATGTGTATGGAAAGGCAAAACCTAAGATTTCTCAATACAGTATTGATGAGAATAATGCAGAAAATTGATGCTACCTGAGCTTAAGGCTCACTATACAGTTACAGGCTACCTGATATCAAGACTTACTCTAGTTACAAAAGTCAAAACAGTTTGTTATTGACAGAAGCATAGATGGATCAATAATAGAGATAAACAGAGGTGGAGAATCTAGAGATTAACTCACAAGTACAGTCAGCTGATTTTGATAAAGGTAAAAACACAATAAAGAAGAATAGTCTTCAAAAATTTAATTTGAAATCGACTATGGATCTAAAATATAAAATGCAAAGTTATTCAAGAAAATGACAAAGGACAGAATATAGATGAACTTGAGCTTGGTGATGACATTTTTTAGAGACAATACCAAAGGAATGATGTTTTCAAGAATTGATAAACCAGCCCTCATTAGAATGTAAACAGCTGGGAAAGACATAGTCAGTAGAACTGGAAGATATGCCATGGACTAGAAGAACATATTTGCAAGGCAGATATCTGATAAAAGATTGTTATCTAAAATATACAAAAAATCCTCTTAAAGCTGCACAATAAGGAAATAACAACTCAGTTAAAAATTAGCAAAGGACCTAAACACACTTCTGAGCAAAAATGCTGCAAGATTGCAAGGAACCATGTGAAAAGGCGCGCAGCAGAAAACAGCACTGGAGAATCTGAGCCATCACTGCACACCTGTCAGCAATGGCCAAATCCAAATCGCGGACGATACAAGTTCCTGGCAAAGATATAAAAGCAATGGAAGCTCTCATTTAGTGTTAAGTGAAAAAGTTTTAGGCTATTGGACACAAGCCTGCAAAATTATTTTAAAAGATTATAAGAAATTAAGGGGCTGGGGAGATGGCTCAGTGGAATAAGCACATTCCTAGCAACTGCAAGGGCCTGAGTTCAATCCCTGGTTCCACAAAAAAAAAAAGAAAGAAAAGAAATTAAAAGAAAAAAGAAAAAATAATAAATCTTAAGCATTCACTGCTCCTTTCAATAGACCAGCAGTGCAAGTGTCTAAACTATCCTGCATATATACATAAATATAGCTTTTCTTTATTTATTTTGAAGTGTAAAGGGGTTTGTCTTTCTGTGAAACCCTGGGGCACTTTTGCAAAGAAAAAACATAACAGAAAAGCCCTTATTTCATAGAGTCTCATCAATTTATACAAGTGTTGGTTTAAAGATTAACTTCTGTATTAATTGTTGGAATTGAGAATAAGATTTCCAAAAGGGGGAAAAGTATTTCCAGTGCTTAATTTCCCATAGTTATCCAGAAATCTTTTTTTTTTTTTTTTGTACTCAGAGTGTAACTGGGCATTTGAAATCATATTATTGCACAATCCAGAATGTTCAGCACATCAACTAAAGCTTTCTGTCTTATACTCATAAGATAACTCTCTGAGTCTGAGTTACACTTATTAGGATCCCTACCTGAGTATTTTTGAAAAAGATAAGGATAAGAATTCCAGATTTATGAAAAGCATTGTTTGATTAATCTATTGTGTCTTGCATCCAGAAAACTTGGTGGCTCTCAGAGGATTGGGACCTGGGAAGCCACGTATGTGCAGATTATTGGCGAGCTTCTAATTTCTTCTGATAAGAGTTTCTACTTTACAACAGTACTCTTCAAACTATGAGAATCATAATCTTGCCTTGTATTTAATGGGTTAATTTCATGTGCTAAAAATTAAACACTTGGCCTAGATTTTCTAGCTAGTGCTCAAGACGGCCCTTAGATAAAATAACTACTATTCTCATTTTATAATTATTTGCTAAATACAAAAAAGGCAATTCAAACTTAGTTTCAATAATTTGTTCATAAGCTTAGATTTAGTGAATGGAATGAAATTGAATTAACCTGATACTAGGGAAAGCATGTCTACCATGGTGCGTACTTCTCAATAAAATGGTTCAAGTGATGAAATTAAAACAAAAATTTGCTCATAAATCAGTCGTGTTATTAGACTTGCATCCATAAATGCACAATATAACCAGAGAATGTAAGATAACCTTGAGTTCTGAATAATTCAAGTTGTAAATATTATGTTCACCTGAAGTCTCTCTGTAAGTATCCAAAGGTTAGCATGAGGGTAGTGTTGGGTGGCAGTAGGCAGAGCTGGCTCAGATTAATCTGAGAGCTGAGTAGAGAACAAATTCTCCCCTCTAAATCGACATGTGCCCAATAATTATTTTCCAAGTTACATCCACAGGCATTTTCATTTTTACCAAAGAACTTTCGACCAAACGTCACTTTGTTTCCTGTTTAACTCTTTTGTAATGGACCTGGTTGAACACTTCAAGGACTGTAGTGGGCAGAAGAGAGCAGTAAATAGGAAGGGGTCCACGACCTATCTATGCGGCCAATGGCTTCTCCGTGCTCTGATCTAGAGTCCTCTGATCCAAGCAGCGCACAGAGGTGTACGGTCAGGCATTGCCTTAGTGAACTCTGCGGAAAGAGAGGCTTTGCCTAGCTGCCGCCTGCGGGAAAAACAGTGCGGTTGAAGTTGAGCAGAGGGAAGAGTGAAGGAGAGAAGGCCAGGCAGGGATCCAGCGGCCAGACCCAGAATGCAGTGGTGCGAAGCCCATCACGGAAGCAGAGCCAGCCCTGCAAGCTTCGCAATCTCGGCTCTGAGCATCTGTGATCTGCCTCCCGAACATTTGTATTTCGCTATAGGAGCGAGGAGGAGACAGCTGCACATGTTTTCTCCAGCGCTGTAAACCTGTCATCAGCACTGCATTGTTTACATATGGCTACAAGGTCTTTCAACCCAGGATCCCTGAGCTATACAGCAGAGACAGATATTTACATGACAGCTGTGTCAATTGCAAGCTGCCTAGCGAGCTTGTTTGTTTCGCCAAGGCGCCGCTGCTCACTACCGCCCACCTCTCCCCCACCGCTCCAAAGACACAAATCTAATTCTTCTCCCTTTTTAAAATGAGCTCCATGTTAATAATAGAACTGCAGTGCAGATGCTCAAAATGGAAATCGCTGGCATTTCCCTAACAAGACTCATAATTCTGCTAGAAATAATGGATTTCGAGTGAAACAGCTCGAGTCCAAGAAGAGTGGTTATAATTCATGACCAGACACCCAAATGAAATCAAAATCTGGGAAACATGCAAAGTACTAATTTTCACATCAATGGAATTTATCAAGTTCTTACTGATTGATTTGAACAGTGGTTTGGTCGCTCAGTTGATAGAGCTTTGTTTGTCTTCCAAAGATATCTGAATGACACTGATTTAAATATTATTGCAACTTCCTGGTTTTCTGAAAAGCCTTTAAAAACCATTAATCAAAAATTCTCAGGATCACAAGTGGGTGCTATTATATCTTATTATTGTTTCTATTTTTCTTTACCATCTGAGGCAAGACTCCTATTTATTTCATCAGTGAGGTAAATAGCAGTGTATTTGGAGAGAACCATTGTTATGCAATCCTGAGAAAGAGGCTCTTCATTCATTACTATTGCTTTGGTTTATTATTAGTTTTCCCAAAGAAACTACTGATTATACAATAATCATTATTTGCAATTAGTTTGAATAAAAAATAAGACACTTTTAACACGCTCCCAAACAGTGCCACACCAGCAGTGTGCCTTGCCATGCCTGAGATATGTATCCCAAAGTTACGTGTTGGAAGCTGGATTCCCAGCTTCGCAGCCTCAGAACAAGAGGCCTGAAGGGGAGACTTGACTGACAGGAAGGAAGAAGGAGGACAGGAGGAAGCTGTCCTCAGGAATAGATCTTTAGAAAGGAAAAGGTTCTTTATAAAAGGGCAAGCATGACCTACTTTTGCTCTCTCTCTCTCTCTCTCTCTCTCTCTCTCTCTCTCTCTCTCTCTCTCTCTGGCCCCCTCTTGCCCTTCTGCCTTCTGGTGACAATTATTTAGTAAGAACGCCCTCACTAGACAGCCACATCTTGATCTTGGGCTTTACAGTATCCAGAAAAGTGAAATTTCTGTTTTGTATTCTTTTGTGGGGAGGGGAGGTCTGGAATCAAACTAGGCCCTTGTACCTGCCAGGCAGGCACTGTACTGCTGAGCTATCTCCTTGGTCCTCTATTTTGTATTAATGACTCCATTTATACTATTCTTTTACAATGGGATGAAACAGATTAAGATACAATAAAATGCATTTTCTCACAATGTGAAATCAAAGAGTGTCTAAATTTGGTGAATTAAAAATGTCCCTCGTTTCTATACCATCATGTGTACACCCCAGTCCCAAACTCTGTGAATGCTACTATGTACCGCAAAAGAGACTTGTAGATATGATTGAATTAAGGATCTTAAAGTGAGGTGCTTATCCTGTGCTGTTTGGATGGGCCCAGTGCAAGAATGGGTTTTCTGATGATATTAGAGATTAGCACTACTAAAATTAGAGGTACTGAGGTACTGAGATTAGAGGTACTGAGATTAGAGATACTGAGTGCTACAGACTAACGAAAACTGAGAAAGACTTGGCAATGCTTCACTTTAAGAATGGGGAAAGGGGCCATGTGCCAAGAAATACAACCCTAGAAGCTGCAAAAGGAACAATAGATTTTTGTCCAGATAGCTTTCTAAAGGAATATAAACCTAACTAACTCTTTGGATTCAACCCAGTGAGGTCAATGCTGATTTTAGAGTTGCAAGGTAATAAATTTATTCTGCTCTAAGCAGTTAAGTTTATAGTAATTTGTTAGCATAAGAATACAATACACATACACTGACTACTATGAATGTTTAAGATACTTTAAGACCTTTAAAGAGGGATTATTACATGTGAATGTATAAGTATTTGGCTGCTGAGATAGTTCAGCAGTCTAAGTACCTGTCTGGCAAGCTCAAGGACCTGAGTTTGATCCCCGGTACCACATGCTGTCTAGCCCTGGAATCCCAGGTGCACTGTGCCAGTCCCCAAACCAGGTGTGATGGTGCACACCTCTAACCCCAGTACTGGGGACCCTGAGACAAGAGGATCACCATGAGTCTGAGCTGTTGTAGTAAGACCTTGTACCCAACAAAAAAAATTTAAAATATGGACTATGACTTAATATACAGTATTTATTTAGCTTGAGATACGAAACTTCTAGCCATTCTAAAACAAATATTCCTCTCACTCTGAAGCCATGTCACATGAATTAGGACTCTGAATTTGGACATGGCTGGTCCAGAAGCACCGTGACAATGCAGTCCCCAAGGACCACTGGAAGGACCAAGATAATAAATGATCCATTGAGTTATTCAGGAAATTGCGAACATTTGCTGTGCAATTCATGTCTAATCATTATGCATCATTCTTCATGTTCACAGCTTCAAACTGCTGGCTGTTATACTTCCCTAAGTCTTTTTAGAATTTGTTTCAATATGCAGGTAACTGAAATCCCCATTTGTTACCTTGTAAGAATAGAGTTGAGATTTCCCCCAGAAAATCAGGAACCTAGAATTCAGGTTTTACAATCACTGAACCCTTGGAATCACATCTCAGCCTTGCAATAATTCATGGTGGGATTGGGTAGAACTGGCGGGAGATAGGTACTTCATGACAAGCACTTCTGCATGCACTATCTTTAAAGATTTAAATGAAAACAAGAATTTAGAGATCCATAGGGATTCATAGATCAGAGTCTCTACAAATGTAAAATGGTAGAATTGAGATTAAATTTTGGAAATTGTTTCTGGTTTGTTGTTTTTTCATAAGAGATATGTTCCATTCATCAAAGATAGTTTAACACAAGCTAAATGTCATTAATTAATAGGCAATGAAACTACATTAAAGCTTCTTGTGGTTTCTAGGTATAGGTATTTAAGAGAAAAAGATACAAATGAATAATTACTTAATTATTTAGTAGTGTAGAATACATGTAACTTAGCCAAGGAAAAAAATAATCAGTTTGACTTATAGTTTCTAACCCACCTTCTGAGTGGAACTGTGAAAGTTTAGAAATCTTTATTCATCAACCTCTAGAAGGTTCCCAAAGCCATCGTCATTTTAAGCCACGCTTTTCTAGGAAAGAAATACATACTCACATAGCAAAATCAGTCTTATGTTATCAAAAAAAAGTAGGGAATGGAATGTTACATTGTCTTTGAAAATGATTCTGTATGGATTAAGTAAAAAATTACCACCTTTTGCCTTTTGTACATGTTTCTTAAATTATCATCTTACACAAGTCTCATTACAACTTAAAATAGCTAATTAGAGCAGAATGTGACCATTTTCTTAAATTTATAGACCTTACTAACGATAGTTATCTAATACTATTGGTTAATTACACATTTTTTTCTGGGACCCATATTTTTTCCAAAATTTTTCACCCCTTCAAAAAAATCTCTGGCTTGGATTTCAGAGTTCACAGACAATTTTTATATTTCAGATATCTTTTCCAATCACAGTCAGTTGAGATGATCTATTTTTAATTTTGATGTGTTAGGTTTTCCTTTACTTAAGCAAAGATATTTTTTGTGTATGTTCTGTGTTCCACCTCCAAGTCACCAAATTCTGACTGCCGGGGACATTAAGTGGTACTGACTGCGTGTATAGGCCGGCTGTCTGAAGCAATTTGCACAGAAAGCTCTCCCTCGCATTACTGCTTGGCACACTGCTAGCAAGTAGAAAGTAGGCTTGTAATGACTATTAATGTCATTTGAGGAAAAAAGTCAGTGTCCGTGCAAATGAGGGATTATAGCTGATCCCTAAATGAAGTGTTGTTGCCACTAAGTGCTGTGACAGCAGCGCCTTGCAGCCTATTTAAGAGGCATTTCACTCTTGCTGTGATGAATACCCCGACACTGGTCTATGCAGCCTCAGCAAAGCATTAAAGGTCATTCATCCAAAAAGATGCAGCCATTTGGGACCCTGCAAGCATTGTTTCACTTCGAAAAGTTTACACCATTTACTTGGACCTGAAAAGCACAAATTTGGCTCCATCACTAAAAGTGAAAAGTAGAACTCGGCTTTCGTATTTAGACATGGTGATAACCCTATGCATTATTTTTCATGGGAGCAGTAGAGGTTTGGCCGTGAGAATAGTCTGCAGACATTTATGTAAATCTACTATATGTCATGCAAGAAACTTACTCTTGGATTAAGTAGGCGTAAGGCTCTCTGGTCAGTATGTTGCTCAAGGACTGCTAAATCTATACAAATAGACAGGCCAATGTGATTGGCTCCTTCAAAGTAGCTAGCTTCATTTTGAATTCATTTTGGAGATAAATTATGGTCATTTAAAAGCAAAAACACTAAACTGCTTACTTCAAAGTGTCAAATGTAATTATCACTTAGTGATTTTTCACTTTTAAGGGTCATGGAGATACCTAGGACCAGGAATAATTTGCTCTCATCATTGTTGGCATTTTGCTTTGAGAGTCTGATATGTTTTTATGAGCAAATAAAAGGTAACAAATCTGTCTCTTTCCAACCTTCTGCCCTCCACCTCCTGCATGTTTGGAACTTTTCAGCCAATTTAAAGGAAATACAGATATGAGACCCTACCTCATTTCAACCTACTTATAATGATGTTTTAGTAAACTGTCTTTACTCAAAAATCAGAAATACAAAGACTGATAAATGATTGGTATTTAATCTGCATCTTTGAGTTTATGAATTTTTCTTCTAATCTGTGAAGCAATTATCTTCTATTATAATTTAAATATGAATTAATTCAACCAGAGACTCAGACTCTCTCCTAGAAGGCACTGCAGATTAATGAGTAAATATGTATTAGCACGTCTTAAAACTGCACATTATTGACCTGCAAGACAAAGGGGAAACTGTAATGACTGATTATGTAAATCCTCAATCGCAGATTGTTGCCATACTCCATAATGTCATTAATTTACATTAATGTCAGTCTTTCCTTTCCAGGCTCTTATTAATTAGCTGTTCCTTGACACACATTCCGATGCAGACTTTTTGTGAGTCATTAAAATCCTTTGTGTGGAGACCTCCTCCCAGACCTTTTCGTTTGCGTGTAATTGACAAATCGGATGACAGCTTTTACTGTGCATCGTAAAACTGCAGCCAATTCACTCAGGCACTGGATTTATGTTTATGAAACCTTTCCATTTAACATTTTGGTACAGAAAAAGTTTAAATGCAGGTACATCTATTTATTCGATGATCTAAAATGTGTCCTTTTCTGCAAGGTCAATTTCAGAAGAGTTTTCTAACCAAATTCACAGTAGCTTTTGAAATCTTTGTAATCAGAATTCCTCTTAGAATCATCTACCTTATGTGAATTCTATTAAAATATCTCATGTGATTTGAAATAATTTTATGAACTCATCTTTAAAAGCACAGGTTGGGGCGGGGGAGATGGCTCAGTGGAATAAGTGCTTCCCTGGCAAGCACAAGGGCCTGAGTTCAATCCCTGGTTCCAATAAATAAATAAATAAATAAATAAATAAATAAATAAATAAATAAATGAATGAATGAAAGAATAAAAGCACAGGTTTTCATGTATTTAACATGCTATCCCTGTGCAGGCCTTGAGTGTACAGCGACAGACAGTATTGACCTGCTGAAGTGTGCTAGTATCATTTAGACCCTAGGCAGTGTACATCACCAAGGGTAGCCTAGGTCTCAACCTGCCTATGTTGGTGGTTTCATCTGAATTAATGACTATGCCACGTATCACTATAATTTATTCATCCCTTGAGTCATTCAGAAGTACTTAGTAGTCATTAAATGCATATGCACTCTGGCCAGACACCAATGAGCAACAGAAGCATAAACAAAAGCAAATTCTACCTTTGTGCTAACTTGTTTTTTTTTTTTTAAATGTGGATGATATAGCCAGGGATATAGCTCAGTGGCACAAGCATCTGCCTGGCAAGTACAAGGTTCTGAGTTCAATTCCTGGTACCGTAAAAAAAAAAAAAAAGAATTGCGGACAAGATTTTAACAACTGAGCAAGAAAGTCCTATAGAAGTACAAAAGATGCTGAAATGAGGACACCTAAATGGGAGGAAAGCAGGTGCAGGCTTGTGCTTGTCCTTGGTCTTTGCCCTTCAACTTGATGGGTGCAGGGCCTACTTGGGAGCTAGCATCTTCCCATCAGGAAGATAACAGTTGCTCATTAAGCTTAGAAGAACAAAGAAGGAGCAGAAACCTGATTGGTCCCTTAGCACTACAGAAGCACCACACAATCTGACTGGTCAACTTCACACTTCTTGCTTCTATTCATCTCATTGTGTAAAAATGATGCTAATTTTTTGTTCATTTAAGACACTATCTATTACATGAAGTTAAATAGGGTCCTAATATTTATAATTTTTGTAATCCTGAAACTCCAGTCTATTATTTTCCAATGTGTGTGTGTGTGTGTGTGTGTGTGTGTGCGCGCGCGCGCGCGGTGTGTTTCTTGCAGAGGCAAACATCTTGATCTGGCATTTATGATGTCTATGCTTCAAGTTGTTCTCTAATCAAGAGTGGATTTTCTTGGCTGCAGCTATTCGCATAGGACGGCTTGCTTGTAATAGGGAGAAGCTCCCTGAGCATAGAAGCATGGCTATGGGAGAAAACCAAGGTCAGTGGCTTTCTACCTGAAAAGTCTGAGCTATTAGCTCATTTCATTAGCTCTACTGCCTGATTTTGTGAAATAATGCTATGAAGTTCCTACTATTTTTCTTTCCTAGAGGAAACCTACATATATATATATAGTTTGCTTTAACACCCACTCAAAGTTGTAAGAAGCTATCAAATCTGATTTCAAGGACCTGAATCCAGTCACTTCCAAGAAGCTGTACTGTGGTGGTTGATAGATCCTGTCAACCTCAGATGTTGGGCTTGGCTGGATTTGCACGGTGACTCCAGGCCCTGAGGCACGGGAACCCCACCCTAGAGGCTCTAGAGTGGGGAGAACTGTCCTGGAGTGACTCAGCACAACAAGGGTATGTGCAGGGGTTGAGGAAGGGTTCCTTGGAAGCGCTTGACTGATGCAGCAGTGCCACTTTGGAGGAGCTCAATCTTCGCAGCAAGCTCTACCACTTTCTTGGAGGAACTTAGGCTTGATCGTCTGCACAGAAGAAAGATAGGGAGGCTTGATAGATGTCACAGCTGCTGTTCCTCTTCTGACCATTGTTTTTTGCCCACCATGAGCTGCTGCCATTTGCCTTGAAACTAGCTGAGTATTGACTAAACCTCCAGTTTACTTAACTTACAGTTCTTTTCTTCCTTCATTTTGAGTGTTGGGTATTTGTCTTAGTCGCAAGTGAAGATTAACTGAGACAAAGTTTGGTTCCAGAAGATTAGGATCGCTGTGACTGTACCTGACAATATGGATTATAAACTTTTTGGAATGGCATATGGGAAGACATAGAAAAGGTTTAGAGAGGTTGCCTACTAGTGAGGAGCTGGAATGCCTTTGGCTCTTCTATAAGGGAGATTCTGGTCAAGGCTAAGACCAGAATGGGGAGGTTTCTGCTGGGAAGAAGGATTACACTGATTGTTTGACTGTGGATTATTTGTTATGGCTTGGCAGAAAGTTTGTCTGCATTTTGCTCCTGTCCAGAGACTTTGCTTGAGACTGAGATTAAGCACAGTGGACTACTTAATCTTGAGAAAGAAATATCAAAGGAAATGAATTTTGAGGCAGTGCTATGGCTACTGTTGGGGATTTTTAACCAGATATATGTTGAGAGTCAAAAGCAAATAGCCCAGATGCTGATCTAAAATGTGAGTTTGGCCAAAACTGAAGCACCAGGAAAGTTGTGGACTACACAGATGTGGCTGAGATCTCCACTGCCCAGAGGAACAGGAGAGTAGAAAAGATGTTCTGAGGGCATCACAGGAGGTGGCAGGTTCTCGCCTTTTGCAGCATCATAATTGCAAGGGTGAGAGACTTTGCTATGAAGAGAACGCTGCAGAACCCCAACTTCTAGAATGGAGGTGATGGTTACAACAGGTTCCAGAATAGAAGCAGTGACTACACAAAGTTCTAGAATGTTGCCAGCATAGAGAATTTGTTCCTTGGAATCAGGGTCAGAGTGCTCAGCAATGCAGACACTAAACCCCTACTGTCAAGAGAGAATAAAGCCTGGCTACTGCTCCAGCTGGCAACAGCCCTTGGCATCATCCATGTGGCATTAGTTTTAAGTGCATTCAGAATGCAGGAGTTCTGAAGTTAAGAAGGCTTCCACCTCCATTTCAGAAGGCTTGGGAGGCCAGCCAGTGTGCCCCTGAGAGGACAATGTGTGAAGCAGAGAGTGAGAAGCCTACTCAGTAGAAACTCCAGAAGTCTGAAAAATCCAGCAATGTGGATTGTCTGAGAAAAGCTGCAAGGTAGGAACAAAGCAGGCCTGAGAGAAAAAGCCATGGGTGCTACCAGCAGAAGTGCTGTAGGGGTAAAATCATGTAAGGCTTTTGGAGCTCACAACCCCTTACAGGTTGCTTCAGATGTTATATGTAGAACTACAGGACCTAATACTTGCCCTTTTGGATTTTGAACTTGTTTTGGTCCCAGTGGTTTGTATCCTGCTGTGGATAACTTTTGTAATGGCAATGTTTATCTTGTACTTTTGAATGTTGGAAGTGTTCAACTTTTCATCTCTACAGGGGCTCACAGACAAGAGTTTGCCTTAGATCTTGGAGACTTGGAACTTGGAATTTTCAGCAGTGGGGAAACTGTTAGGATTTTGGCAATTCTTGCAGATAGACTAAGTATCTTCTGTGTAAAAGATGCATATGAGTCTTTGTGGGGCCAGGGCCAGTGTGTTATGGTTCTCATGTAATATTAGGCTTAATAGTGATACTTTTTTCTTTTTCTTTTTTTTTTATTTTAGAGAAGGGTCTACAGGGTGTTCAGGGTCTCACTACTAGGTCAGACTTATAGTTATCCACCTGTTTACAGCCTCCCAAGAGCTAAGATTACTGGTACATGCCACCAGGCCCAGTCTCAGTTGCTGTCTCTGTGCATGCTGGGGGCAGGGCTGGCACAGCAGGCCTGGAGCTAGAACCCCCAACCCCTGAGCCTGCTTGTAGGTGCTTTAATCATCTGAGCTATTTGGCCACCCCTTAATAGTGATTCTTAAGGACTGCTAAAGCTGTATTATAATGCCCAAGTTGTCAAATGTTAATAAGCATGTCTTTGTATCTGGCAATTGGTTTAGGGAAGTATATCTGTACTTGCCAAGTTGACAAGGGGTGCGTTGTGGCGGTTGATACAATGTGTCAGCTTAAGTTTTGCTCTATCTAGGTCTTAACCATCCAGCAGAAAAGTATAAAAATTAAGTATACATCGTGGGGCCATAATATTAAGCTGAGCTGTAAATGGCTATGGTTACAACTTCTTTGAATAACTCACTATTGTTGTGGAATGCTGGACTGTGTTGGATTGTGTTGTCGAGTTCAAGCACCTAAGTTAGTTGAATGACAATGGAGCGCCCATCTTTGACAGGTACAGACAAAAGAAGGGGTATAGAAAGGAAAAATCATAATGTGTATGTATAGACAGTACAATTGGGATAGATAACGCTGTGCTTCTACATAATCCAATGAGAGGCAAGATTTGCACTAATGGTGGTTGGACAGGATATTATGTCAGCTTCTAGTACTATAGACAACCACTAGGAAAATAACAAGGTAGAAAGTATTAATTATTGAATCTTTGGTGTAATTCAGGTATAAAAAATAAGATATGCAAACAGCTACACTCTATTTAATGATAAGAGACATATGGTATAATAATGTCTGTAAGTATAATATCATGTATGCACCTTATATGATACCAAAACATTATGAAAACAGTTTGCAATGTATTAATTTATGAAATCCATCTTGTCAAGGTATCTTAAAACTGTCTCATTGATATTTGTACTTCAATAAAACAAAAATTAAAAAAAAGAACCCCCCCCCCAAAAAAAATGTGTCAGCTTGAGATGTTGGAAGCTTGGCTAAATCCACTTGCATTCCCTAGGGCATGGTAGCCCCATTCTAGGGTAGTAAGTGCCTGCTCTAGATTGACTCAGCATGAAAAGAGGTTATGAAGGGATTGAGGAGGGCTTCCTTATAGGAGCTTGACTGATTCAGCCACACCACTTTGGAGGAGGTTGGATTTTTCAGCAGACCCTGCCAATTTCTCAGAGAAGTTTTGGTTTTCACAGTCATTGTAGAAAGAAGAGCGGGAGCCTTGATAGAGGCCAAGGCTGCTGCTCCTCCTCTGCTCTTCATTGTTTTCTGCTGCTCTGTGCTGCAGTCATTTGCCCTGGAGCCAACAGAGCATAGACTGAACCCTTCACTAACTGTGAGCTAAATAAACCTTTCCTTCCTTCCTTCTGAGGGTTGCTGGTATTCATCCCAGCAATGAGTGAAAAGTAACTGAGACACATACTTATATCTCAGAAATACATTGTTTTGAAGTGAAGAATATGAACCTTGAGTGTAGCATTGAATGTTTTTCTTTATGGTGATACAATGTGTTAATCAGCAGAGATGTATTAAATAGAATAAATGGTTATTTATTTAATAACCATTTACTTATTTTCATTATTCTATCTAAATAGAGTAATGTTTATTTCATTATTTTATTTAACCCCATCTCTCATTCCTGGGACGAATACCTGAAACTCAAGCTTAAGAAAGGAAAGGTTTATTTAGCTAACAGTTACTGGAGGCTTCATAGTTTAAAGCAGCCTGAATTATGCAGCAAAACCTAGAGACACTGCTGTCCTGTGTTACAGGGTCTGGAAGAGAGGCTTGGGTGCCACCATATCCAGAATATGCTCCATACCTCCAAGAGAGGCCACCAGGCCGGGTCCAACAGCATCTCTGGCCCCACCCCTCAAGCCCACCCTGATCCTCTGATCCTGCTGAAAAGGTTAAATAGAATAATGAAACCACTGAAAGATCAAACAAAGCTCACCTCTGAATTTTGAAATTTAGAGAACCCTTGGCCATGTTAGTAGTTCTGTCAACCCATTTTTATCTTCTATCATGACCTGAGATTCCCTAGGACATCAGATGGTGTTGGCATCTTCTTATAATACTAATGTCTTCAGACCATATACGCCTTAAACACACATTTTTAGGACAATTTTTATAGTGTATGTATAGTATGCAGCTTTCCTTTTTTTGCATATGATATCCAACACCTACAATTTGAAGGAGAGGTTGAATTTGGTTTGGGTTTCTGGAAGATTCAGTTGATGTTCCACTGGCTCCTGAGCAGATGTGTCATGGCAGGAGGGTGCAATATGGTGGAGCAGAGCAAAACTGCACAGTTCATGGAAGCCAGAATGCAGAGCAGAAGAAGAAGAGAGGAGGGGGCCTGGGGCCTCACCTAGACCCCAAAGCCAGGCCTGCATGCCCTACCCAGACACACAAAGAAATGCACTCGTTCGACCTCCACTGCAGACCCCAAAGCCAATCAGCTGGCACTCCCCCCTTAATTAGCAGCCACTGCCACACTAATGATGAAGTGCAGGTTTGCATCCTGTGTGACTGTATTAGCACTGAAACACTTAGCACTTTGCATAGAGGACTACACAGCCATCCCTCTCATGCTGACAGTTCATTCTCTCACTCTTGACATTAGGTGATTATGTCACCTTTTCCCTGAGGACAGAACATTGTGCTGATCCTAGGATTGTAGAGAGGTATGACATGGTCTCTCTCTCTCTCTCTCTTTAAATCCCCCTGGGCTTTAATTAAAAGGAAGGATGATTACAATGACATCATAGAATAAGTGACAATTTGTACAGCATCTACATCCCAACCCGACATTCTCCATGTGTTATGGTTTGTATCTAGTTGTCCCTCTAAAGCCTTATGGGGCAGTCACCACGTGAGGAGCAGGGCGTGGCTTGAGGGGTGGACCAGAAGAGCAGGGAAGGGCTTCAGGGGTGGGGCCAGAGATGCTCTCAAACATTAAACTGATACTATACACCTCCCTACATGCCCCCACCCAGTTCTGGTGGCCTCTCTTGGAGGTATGGAGCATATTCTGGATATGGTGGCACCCCAGCCTCTCTTCCAGACCCTGTAGCACAGAATAGCAGCATCTCGAGGTCTTGATATGTAGTTCAGACTGCTTTAAACTATGAAACCTCCAGGGCCTGGGGAGATGGCTCAGTGGAATAAGTGCTTGCCTGGCAAGCGGAAGGGCCTGAGTTCAATCCCTGGTTCCACCAAAAAAAAAAAAAAAAAGCTCCTTCTTTTGTGCTCGCTTTGGCAGCACACGTACTAAACTATGAAACCTCCAGTAACTGTGAGCTAAATAAACTTTTCTTACCCTAAGCTTGAGTGTCGGGTATTTGTCCCAGCAATGAGAGAAAAGTAACTGTGAGGGTCAGGGAAGGGGATGTTTAGGTGTGCTTTGTGGGAAAGGTATAAATATCCTACCAGTAGAGGCAATAGTATTTTAGTAGTAAAGGTGACAATGAGTGCTGGCATTTTTTGCTACATGCCACATGCCAAGTAATATATTACACATTCTCTAAGAAATAACGGATTGAATTTTAATTTCAGATTTATGGTGGGAACAAATTTTTCCTATCATTCCCATTTTAGAGAGCAGAATGTTAAGGGTTAGGGCCATTTATAAAGCTATCTAGCCAACAAATGATAGGATGAAATGTTAGTCCACAGTGGTTGATGCCAGATCTATCTCACTGCTAGGTGGGTGGATCTGCAAGGACCAATATATCTATTGATCCACTTACAATAATTTAGAATGGTTAGCCGCTAATTTATGTTAGAATTAGCAAATCATTTTCCCTGGATTTCAGTATGATGGTTTTCAAATCAAGGAACTCTATACTTGGGTTTATTTAATAGGCTGATAAACTGCCAGGATTGTGAATACATTGTTAAACATTAGCCTGGAAGTGAAAGATAAGAATGTGCATGCTTTGTCTACAGATGGAGCAAGTTGTCATTCAAAGCTGCAAAATATAGCTAAGGAGTTTAGGAACTGAGGGGAACATAAGTTCAAGACCCAGGGGGAGAACATGAGACCAGACATTGTGCCAATTAACGGAATTAAACCGAAAGATTTAAAATGAGGTCCCCTCAGGAGACAATGTAAAAGAAAAGGCAGTTAATTCAATAAGGACAAAAGGATGAGCGAGCTAACTATGAGAGGATCGGAATATTTAATGTTGATAATGTCTTAAGAATTAAAGAACACTGGCTTGTGATTGCTGTGAGTTTATTATACCCCAGTAGCTTGGTCTAATTTGGTCTCCTTCATCTTCCGAACAAATGCGCTCACCCTGACATTCCAGGACAAAAGAAACAATCCTTTTTTGTTACAGCTGAGCTACAAAAGTGATTATGATCAGCAGTCATTCACAGAGGGATAAATAAAAGACCCATCCATCATGCTAGTAAAGTTTTCAATCCATATGCCATGCTGCATTTCAAAGAGGAGTGTTTCACCACATTCTGGTTGTTTAAAAAGGTGTACTTGAAATAACTGAATTTTATATTTAGTATCTCCCTAGCATATGCGCCTGATGCAATTTCTCTTTTGCTAAGCAGGTTTTTAAGTGCCCGAGGCATTGTGGGGGGTAGTTAATAGAGTGCAATAAAGTGAATCCCTCTGTCTTTATAGCAAGTAACTAAAAATATGAATTTAGGAAATTATGTTATGGATCATATTCTCTAGAAAAGCATTGTGTGATGGCATTATTCAATTGTATATCAACAAATGTGCCTCTAAAGACCAGACCCTAAAGAGTACAGCAGGGAGTGGGTTTAAACTGCTACACTGAATACCAAGGCAGCAAATCCATTAATAGAGCTTTGGCAAGTGCACTGTAGAGCGACAGCATCACCAAGCACGCTGTGTACTGCAAACACACACAATAAAAACAAATACATTTTTTAAAAGACCCATAACTGGGAGACATAAGTAGTGTCATGAGAAGACAGAGGGCTACATACCATGGGATCCATTTCTGAGGAAGAACTTTTTTGTCAGTGATTGTTAGTGAGTTTGAGACAAGCACAACTGTGTCAAAGATACTGTTAACATTTATACCAGGAAGTATTAGACTTTGTTGCTAATTGCTTGCAGTTAATAAAGCACTTTTTTGTTTTTTCTTTTTTATTAATTTTCATGAGAAAAAATAATGAGACAGTTTCAAAACAGGTTAGTAGGACAGTTACAATAATGAATACATTGACTACTGTTGTCTCCATAGTAATTATTCACAGTACAAGATGCAGACATGATCTCTTGTCTAAACAATATTAGTGCAAATCTTTCTCCTCATTGAACTAAGAGAAAATAGCTTCATATCTATCCTAATTTGTTTATACTTATTTTTTTCATGTAAAACGGTCTTTCACTTATATCTCCCTTTTTTTGTCTTCTTTTGTCATAGATAGGTGTTCCACTGCTGTTAGAGAAGCTGTATTTGTAGAAGTTTTTAAAGGATCTTTTCATACTTGATGCCAGTTTAAATGTTGTAGGTACTTGAATTCAGCAAAATGTCTGAATATAAAATCAGGATCTACATGGACTTCTTCATCCAAAACATTTACTATATGAGTGTTTTGTTGTCTTTTGTTTTGCTTATTTCACTTTGTCTTGTTTTGTTTTAGTGCAAAGCTAGACTTTCAACTGCACGCAATAGAATTTATTGCTCTACTTTAGAACTCTATATGTATGTAGAACTAAAATTATTTTATTAAAACACCAACAAATATATTGTTAGTTTCTAAAAAAGCATAATTGTATAGTATTCTAAGATCCATATTAATTTTCTACCCAAAGTCATGTCTCTAGGATACCTAGTTTAAACTGAGGGTGACGGATGGGCAGCCACCTTTGTTCAAAAGACATTCCTACCTTCTGCGATATTTTCTAGGCATTTTAAGGGACTCACTGATAAGGTTACTGGTAGAAATGTGGCAAGGCAGGATTTCCCACATCCATTTATGCTAATGAATCTTAACACTTAACTAAGAATAAATGAGCACATTCTTGGGTAGCATGGAATCCTAAAAAAGAAATTCATAAATAGGTCCATCTCAGAACAGAGCAAGTCTAACTTTCCATAGGTCTGCCTGAGAGAAGGGCTTCTGTAATTATACTCAAAGGGCCAAGGACAACCTAAAGATAAAAATGTCAGTGAACTATAGCTGTCTTAGAAGTGCATATTTGAAACACAGTTTATGTTTGACATATCGCATTACTTTGGCCATGAAAAGTAAGCACTGGTCATAGATGCCTTCACATTAAGAACACTCTTTTTATGATAATGATCCACAGAAGCGTTTAGTACAGTATTTCTCTGCAGTCCCACCGCACAGAGGATGTGGAAGATGGAGTAGATGAGTTATGACAATACTTGGCTTACAGTACATGCAGCTCTATGCTAGGTACATACTAGAAAGTGATAGAAGGCAGGACCCTGCATGCATACACAATATGTGCACAGGATAGCTGAGGCTGAGTGCCAGTGGGGAAGTGGGCAAGGAATTAGCAATCTTATGAAAGCTTTGGTCTTTACTGATATTTTGGGAGAGACAAGGGTAGTTCGTAGTGTATTTCAAAAGCTCTAGCAGGAACATTATAGATTTTTAGAGAATTTTGTGATTGCACAATTAAGAAAGATAGGGCCTAGGGAGAGGATTACTGTGTGTTTGATTATTTGGGGGTGGCCTCAAGGGACAGCCAACCCTACAAACAAGTGATATAGGTAGGGTAGAATTAATGGATGTGGGAAAAACATGAAGTCACTGGAGAGATAATAAAATGGCCTTTGAGATAGAGGCTTCTAGACATAAGGCAAAGTGGGAGGCATTTGTGAAGAGCATTTTAGGAACAAGTACTATGACAGTTGTGCTATGCTTATCATTTGTCATTCCAGCACCACTTCACCGATCCAAACGCTATCAATAATTCATCTGACCTGTTTACTCTGGTAGCTGCAGAAACAACTGAAGGGCGCCCTTTCAGGTTTTGAGATTCATGGCAGCAGCAAGTGATCGGTCAGCACAGCCGCGGCAGCTTCCTCTTGTGCAGGCTCTTAGTGCTGCACGCAGCGGCTCATACACTGTCTTGGGCAGTGTTGAAAGGTCATGTTCTCTGTTTCTATTCAGAGCAGCCAGAGCTACTTTAATCCCCATGAAGGTGTCAGACTGATAGTGTGCAGTGATTTGTTTAGTCAGCAAGAAATTATCTTCTAATATAATTCTGAGGTTGCTGAGTAGGACGTCTATTTAACTTATAAGAGGCTGCTGCTCCTTCAGCTGCAGAAAAGTCTGTCCCATTGTCAGCTGCTTGTGAGTCACTGCTCTCCCCAGGAGACTCGCTTGAGTACCTTGACTGAAGCGATCAGGTCAGGAGAAAAGGAAGGCTCAGCCTGTAGAATAGAGATGGGAAAATGTAGTCAAAGGAATACTCAGCTTTTATTTCACATCTCTTCTTCCTCTTCTCTCCTCCTCCTTTTCCTTCTCCTTGAGCACCTCTTTCTCTTCCTCTTTCCTCCTACTGCATTTAGAAATGGAGCTAATATGCGATTGTATGACCTCGTTCAAGTGACCTAGAAGACCTACACAATCTCAGTTTAGCACTGAAACTCCAGAATTTGCCAGTGCCATCTTGGATTCTTCACACTTTCTTGTCTCCTGTTTTTCTTCAACATTCCTAAATAACATAACTTGCTGGTATTTTCTGTCTTTTTTTTTTTTTAACAATGGTTGCTGTATTGCATAATGTTGTCCTAGAATTAGATACAAGTGTGCAAAAAGTTAAAAAAAAAAAAAAAGCTATAAGGAATTAAAAAGGACAAGAAAAATGTAAGCATCAATTGCTCTTCTCTGTAGACCAGCAGAAATCAGCATCACAATTCCCCAGGCATCATGCATGCATACATAAATGTATCTTTTCTCCCATGTCCTTCCTCTCCTGTGCTGTTATTTTCAACAGAAAGAAATTCAATGGCCTCCTTTAAGAATGCTGAAGACTGCTAAGGGAGTGTTTCTCATGAACTGAGCGACAGCTCTCACTCTTCAGATGCCACCCCCAGGCTCTTCCCTCCTGTCTTTCTGGAGCCACTGCACTGCTTCCTGTCTTGTCTCTTGTGATTTAAGGTTTTCTGGGGGTCTACATTGTGGTAATTGAAGTTGCAATGGTACCCCAACGTTGAGGTGGCTGCTGCACTTGGGTCTCATCTCCTTGATTTTCCTTATCTTCTTCATTACCACCCTCTCTAGACTGTCTTTGGTGACAAGGGCCCCTGCGGAATCGTGCTCTATAACGTCGATCCAGATTTTGTCTCCCGTGTCTACCTTGTTCTCCTGCACCCTGGTTGTCAGCACCCTCCATCACTACTTGCACAGGAGGGTTGGAGTACTGTGGCCAACACCCACAGAGTCTCCACAGGTAGGGCGTGGCTGGGCCTGCCCTTCGGGAGTACTCTCTGGTCCCTCATTCTTTTCCTGTAACTCTGTTGATGATTGTGTGGAGGACCCCTATGACATGGATAGCGTCTGTGATGGTTATCGTCTGCTGAGTATTTACTGCCTTGAGCTGGAGCTCCACCAGGGCCTGTAACATTTGCTGCCTCTGCACCCTTTTCTCCTTCAACATCATCAAACTCGAAGGTCTCTCCATCTCCTACACTGCGCAAGTCCTCCCTCCCTGGGGTTATTCTTCTTTTTGGCAGTCTGGTCTACAAATACATCTTCCTTGGTGTCATTCCTGCTGATGAAGCCATAACCGATTCTTACACTGAACCATTTTATTGTTTCCTTCTGATGACTCTTTTGTCCCTGCTGGCAGGCGCCGCTGATGTGAGACTGCCTGGGCCACCGCTCCTGGAGCTGCTGCCGGCGGTGCCCGGCTTGGTGTCAGCAGGGGTGGCGGGGTGGGGGTGGTGGGCAGTCTAGCTACTCAAGGTTATGGTGCAGTGACTGGGGCCAGCTAGGGCAGCTGCGGCTCCTGGGGGAGGGGGTAACTAGGCTGGCAGCAGTGGGGCTGCCCAGGGCTCTCTGGGGTCCACTCTCCAC
Organism: Ctenomys sociabilis; assembly: GCA_004027165.1. Taxonomy (NCBI): domain Eukaryota; kingdom Metazoa; phylum Chordata; class Mammalia; order Rodentia; family Ctenomyidae; genus Ctenomys; species Ctenomys sociabilis. The sequence goes on along the minus strand of PVKA01001065.1, from coordinate 19,438 downwards.
TCCTACTACCAATTGAACTCTAGGTGTTTGTATTTATTGAACTTCAGAAAAGGTTTCACACTAGCATAAAGCAATTGATAAATAAAAGCCCTGAATTTTATTTGCTCCTAAAAACTAGGTGACCCTATTTATCAAAAATAGAGAGATGACCTGCTGGTTCTGTCTCTTACAGTTCTAGCCTCCAGCCAGCTGGTGCCTTTCGGAACCCCTCTCATGACTAGGTACACATTCTTCCTCTTTTGGTTTCTTTCTACTTCTTGGGTTCACCAGGGAAAACTTGAAGTCCTCCATGTACCTTATTCTCTGCAAAATTTTCCCTTCATCCTTGCCATGAAAAAAAAAAAAAAAATTCTATTACTTCTAGATAAACTCCTGCTAATCATTTCAATCTCCTTTACCACACAAAATCTGGGACCAAAACAACTCTGAAAATGTATCTCCTGTCCTAAAGAATGATGCCTCTGGGATATGAATAACAAAAATAATTGTTGGCATCCTTTAGAACAGTGGTAATCCTTCCATCTTTGAACACAAGTTATGGGTGCTGTGCTGGCCCCACCCCCGCTCTGAGACAGTGATTGAGACTGGGCAAGGTGGGGCACGCCTGCAATCCCAGCATTTGGGATGCTGAAAACAGGAGAATCACCTCAAATCTGATCTACGTAGTAAGGCCCTGTAGACCCTGCAGACCCTGCAGACCCTTTCCGAAAGACCATGAATAAGGAAAAGGTAAAAGGAAAAGACCAGAACATTGAACCATTTGGATGGAAATTGATCTTAGGTCTTAAGACCTTGTAAAGTGAAGGATAGAAGTCCAACAGGGCTGAGGCTGCTAGAGTCATCCCAGGGATTCTTCAGGTTCAAACGTGACAACCTGAACAGAGAAACTCATTCTCTAGTCTTTGTGTTATAAAGGACATTGCAGAGAGGAGAAAGAACCTGGTAGTGTTCCAAGGCTCTTCCTATCAATTTACCATCAAATTATTCCATTTGGAAATTGTTTCCATTATATCAAAATGAAAATATGTCCCTAAGTATCTCTCCAGTTGCTTTCAAGTCTTTTGTATAGAGCATTCTGCAAAATAAAGGGCCTTATAAAATCTCATAGATTTCTTATTATGCTTCATTCTTGAAACTAGATACCCAAAAAGGGCAGTGAGAGGTATACAAGGAGAAGTATTCAACAAAGATATTGAAAATTATATAAGAATTGCAGATCATTTTCTAGAAAAATATTTTGAAGACCTCTGTTATATATGCAGTCAATGAACTACACTCTAAACAAGCCATTTTACCATCTTCCCCGAAGCTACTGGCCTAAAAACAAAATGAAATATGTAAAACACAATCCGTTTTCTGTTATTATAACCTACATCATGTTAATGACTCACTTCTGCTTGTTGCTTTCCAACAGCATTTGCTGCCATTAGTGGTGAGCACCGTAAAGCTTCGCATATGAACATCAAGCAGGTTACAAAATGTTATTTTGGCAATCGGGAGTAAGAAATCTCTCCCCCAATTTTTTTTTTTTCTATAGGTAACTTTTCCAGAAAGAAATCTCTCTTGAGAAGTCCCAGTTTAATTTCTTATATGTTTCAGACTACTCTGTCACATACGTTTCATGACACAGTGCTTTCTAATGCCTACAATTGAAACTCCGCTCCTGTGATGTTAAACACTCCTCATGTGGTCCGGTGCGCTGAGTATAATCTTCGCTAATCCTGGACTATTTTGTACATGTTTTGCTTCTAATGATGGATCTCTTGCTGAGCCGAAGTCTATTAAAATTTCTCATAAAGTGATCTGTCAGAGAGTCCTTAGTTAGAAAGGTTAAATGAAATTACAGAAGAGTTCTTTGGTGATTCTTACTGTGGGTCTCGGTGGAGTTAAGACATTTATGTTGTCTCCTAAGGGAATTTAGTATACTGCTGTGCTGAAGAAATAACACATGAGTTGTAAGACACAGTTTTTTTTTTGTAGTATCTGAATGCAAACAGCGCTCAGCAAGTGCTCTGTAGGGTGGGGGTTCTGTTTTTACCTAAACTCAACAATTTACCCTAAAGCAAATCTTTTAATGTCTCTAGTTGTCAATTTACACATCCATGAAAGATGGAGATGCTACTTATTAGCACTTATAATCCTGCCTATGTGCAAATCATATATCTGATAATGGACTTGTGTCCAGAGTATAAAAGGAGTTCTTACAACTCAGTTGTGAAATAAAACAGCCACATTTTTAAAAGGAGCAAAAACTCTAAAGGCTATTTCTTAAAAGAGTGTGAACAAATGACAGCTGAACATCACTAATGCTGCTTGCCACTGTTTATTGTTAGGGAGCATGCAAACCGAAGTCAAAAGGAGTTGCACGTTACCTTCAGGAGGATGGGTATAATAAAAAAGACAATGACAAGTGCAGAGAAGTATAGGGAGAAATTGGAATCCTTGGACACTGCAAGTAAGAATTTAAAGTGCTGTAGCTATTTTGGAATCAAGTTTAAATGTTTTAAAATGTTAAATCTGGAGTTGTCACATGACCTAACAATTTTAATATATTCTATATAGAATCAAGGGAATTGAAAACACAGTGAGACAAATGCTCGGACATGAGTATTTATAGAATTGTTTTTAAAATTGTTCACAGTGGAAAAATAACCCAATTATCCATAAACTGACAAACATTTGAAATGTTATATATTCATGAAATGTGGTAGTTATGCAGACATTAAGAGGGACGGAATGTTGTCACAAGCCAAACCATGGATGCATCTTGAAAACATTACACGGAGTTTGGCAACCACATAATACCACATATTATATGACTTTATTTACATGAAATGGCCAGAATAGACAAATCCATTGAGGCAGAAATTGAATTAGCTTATTCTGTGATGCATATAGATCATCTAAATTCAAGAGAGAGCAAGAGAGTCTTAAGGAAAAATGAAGGAGAAATGTAGAGGTAACCCAGCAGGTTTTCTCTGCTGCCCAGGTGAGGTGCTGGGCAGGATCAGAAAGAAGGCTGTGCTTTCAGAGAATAAAGGGAATACACTCTCCCTTTTGCACTTAGTTTTATGGATTTTGTGAGCACTGAAGCCAGCATATTTGTCAAAGGTAATAGCAATTGAAAAGTAGGTATTAGCAATATTAAGTTTCTATCTCAAGAGCAAGAGGATTCAATTAGAGGGAGTAAGAGGAATGAGATAAACACATATCACACCCCTTCTAGAGATTACCAAAGACCATTCTGTTAAATTTTACTTATGCTTCCAAACTAAGGAAGTCTTTTCTGACTGTGGACTTTCTAACAGATCTCTTTCTGATGATTTTAAATAGACTTCCATTCAGGAAAACATCCATTATTAGAAGGAGAGGAATGGACCACAGAGATCCTGGTTATGTAGGTAGAATTTTGTAATCACTGTTAATGAAGGATAAAGAACTGTGATGAAATTCAAAGTATATGAAAGTACAGTAAGTTAGACAGTAACATGTCAATAGCAAATTAAGATGTTAGTCTGTTCAGGATCAAAAGCAAAACATTAATAACTTAGATATATCCTAACTATTAACATCATCATTGCTATTTTGAAAATATTCTATAAATCCCACATTTCTTGGAATGATGTGAAGGCCATATTACAATGTGTTACATTCAGCCTGTTGTACTACATAAGAGAAACATATTAGGAGAGACATAATTTCATCAGACAGCAGATCTTTTTAAGAGCCAACCAAACAGCTTAGTGGATTAAAGCATCTGCATGCAGGCTAGTACCCCTTTGGTGCACTGAGCCAGCAATTGAGACTGGGCTTGGTGGTATGTGCCTGTAATCCCAGCACTTAGGACGCTGTAAACAGGAGGATCACTATGAGTTCAATCTAGTAGTGAGACCCTGAACATCCTTTATACCCTTCCCTAAAATACAAAAAAAAAAAAAAAAAAAAAAAAAAAAAAAAAAATCACACCTTTTTTCTTTGGGTGGTAACTAGGGATCAAACTTGGGACCTTGCCAACAGACCTTCTGAATTTGATCTTAAATGGAGACAATAGCTTTTATATCCTGGCTAGTAAAGAAACCTACTATGCTTGCTGAAGAAACATGAGCTTTTTACTGAGCTTGGTCGCTAGCCTGGAGCAGAGGTTGCTAGTGTTTACTCCTGTGGAGAACTGTATCTATTTCTATGACTGCATATGTACTTAGGTAGTACATGGGGTGTTATTGTTTTCTTTTAAAATGTTTTATTTCAAATAACTGAATTTCTAAAAAAGCATGGGAAATTTGATGTAGTGAAGATATTGCCTCAATTCAGTGCAGTAGTTGGGAGGATGTTATCTATGCTAAGAACTTAAAAATAATTTCCTTTCCAGATGAGAGCCTTGGCCTCTCTCCTCTTCTGCTAGGATGTTGACTTACTGCTGGTACTGAGCAAACTCCCATGCTTTGTGGTTCCTACCTGGATGCTTAGTGTCTGTCTCTGTTTATCAGCTGTATAGTGAAACTAGTTGAAAGGTCCACTGAACAAATTCTTTAGAAGTGAGAGGAGACAGGGTCAAGAAGGAATGCAGAGTGGAGGAGTAAAATCTGATTCCTCACTGTTGAGGGTCTACTTGTTTTACACTATCTCTTCTGAGATTATCTCTTGAGTCAAACCACTGTTCTATCTCAACTTCCTCTGAATTTCAAATTTCCGGAACTGGAAACAGAATCATGAAAGGCTGTGTCATGTCAGAAGGTCAGTGGCAAATTCCGTACAAGAGAGTCGGCTGGCCAGGTCCTTAGCACTACTATGGCTCTGTGAACCAAAGCCAATCTGCAATGCAGAGATAGTTGTCACCGACAAAAATAAAGCATGGGAATGCTCTTGCCTGAAATTCATGCTCTTGTGGTTTTTCTTTTTTTTTTTTTTTTTTTGCTCGTATGAACTCCCTGAGCCTTCTCAGGTCTCACCAGCTTTACATGTGCTCATGCATGTATATTTTTCTTTTGCAGCATTTTTCCCTTTATACGGACAGTCATCTTCAGCCTAACCCTCTTCTAAACTCCTGGCACTCACTAATCCACTAGCCAATTCCACACTTTTATCCTTTCAAGAACAGTATATCACACAGTGTGGAAACTTTGGAAATTAAATTGACTTCACTCTAAATAAAGCATTCATTTAAGAGCCTGCGAAAGTGTGCTTTTTGAAATTCATACATTTCATTGCTGAGTAGTACTCTATGTATGAATGAAGCACAGTTTGCTTACCTGCACACCCTATGAAGGAGGTTGTGGCTGTTTCCAAATTTGGGGTGTTACAAAGACAGTGGTTATGAAAATTTATGTACATGTTTATCTTTATTTATCTATTTGTTTGTTTATTTATTTATATTTTGGAACTGGGGATTGAAATCAGGCCCTTGTGCTTGCCAGGCAAGAGCTTATTCTACTGAGCCATCTCCCTGGCCTCTCACATGCTTATCTTGAACATGCATTTTATTTTCTCTCTGATAAACAACCACAAGTTCTATTGCTAGATGTGCTAAACACATAAAGCACCTATTTTTCTTTGCAAAACCTGACAACTCTGTTCAACAGAGTTCTTGTATCATTTACAATCTGACCAGAATGTATGAATAATCTTTTCCTTATTCCTCACCAGCATTTCATATTTTACCATTTTTAAATCTTGGCCATTTGATATAAGTAATGATATCTCACTGTGGCTTTCACTCATGTTTCTCTGATGGTTAATAGAGTTAAATGTAGAATATTTTCATCAGTGAAATTTCTCTTTGTGTCTTTTACCCAGTTTCTAACTAAACTGCTTTTTCTGTTGTTTTGACAAGTCTTTACATATTCTGGACACAGTAATTCCTGTCATGCATGTGGTGTGCAAATATTTTACCCTGTCTGTAGATTGTCTCTTCATCTGATTTATAGAGTCCTTTCTGAAGCAATTGTTTTTCAGTTTCAATGAAGTTCACTGTATCGATTTCTGATGTTGTGAATCATGCTTTTGGTTCCTACAACTCTCTCTAGTGTTAGTCATACAGAATTTCTCTTGTGTTTATTCTTCAGAGTTTCTAAAGTTTCAGCATTGTTTTCAACATTTAGTAGATGCTCTCTTTTAATTTTTTTCTATAATGTGTGAGACTTAATTCACAGTTTTTGTTTCTTTTCTGCCTGTGGATATATTATTTTCTAGCACCATTTGTTGAAAGCCTGCCTTAGGCCTCTAGTCAAGATCACTCCAGCCTCTTTGAGTGTATTTCTGAATTTTCTATTCTAATCGATTCATCAGTCAATCTAAGAGGATTTGTTTACTGCAACTACATGAAAATCACTTTCATCAGATAGAATTATATTTAGTTTTTATACTGCTGTTTCAGAATTAGGCTATTCTATTTCCAAAAGAATATAGAGTTATATTTATGTACTTTTTTATTTCTATTTCACAGTTAAGCTATTCTATCTCCAAATTTAAATTTAGATTTTAAAACTCATTTACTAAAACTGATCTGCTATTTGCCACGTATTTCATTCACCATATTGATCAGTTTTGGGAAAACAGGTATTTTTACTAGGCTAAATGTTCCAGTTCATAATATTGTATGAGTTTTCATTTATTTAGATCTTTTCTTTCTTTCAACCACATTTTTGAAATTTTGAAGTTCACATTTGGTGCATGTTTTGTTACATTCACACTTGTATATTATTAACTTAGAGAAACGTCATTCATTCATATTTTTGTGTCAGGTTGTCCTTCCTGTACTTATTAGTCCTGCAGGTGCTTTACATATTCCTGAGACCTCCTACATGGACGCTCAAGTCATCTGTCCAGGTAGTTAGGCTTCTTCCTGTTCCTATGGACTCTCTCCCCAAGCCCCACTTCACTAGGATATTGCCCAGCCCAATATCTTTTTGAACACAAGTGTTGAGCACAGCCATGCTCACCATCTTCCCATCCTTAGGGAAGAAGCTGACAGTCCCTTCACTATCATGCCTTGATAATATACTTACAAAACAGACACAGTTAAACTACCTCATTGGTCATTTTAAACCACCAATAAATAGAAACTATTTGTATTCACTAGGGTTTGTATACAAGACTTTTCCTTCCACTTTAGGAAGATCTCTATTCATAGTTTGCTCTGTGTGTGTGTGTGTGTGTGTGTGTGTGTGTGTGTGTGTGTGTGTTTGATAAATAAATATCACAATTTTATCAGATACTTTTCTGCATCAACTGGTACGAACATGCAGTTTTTCCTTTAGCTTATTGATATGGTGGATTACATTGATTTTTGAAAGTTGGATCATCCCTGAAACAAATCCTTGTGTTCACATGTTGCTGAATTTGATTTGCTGCTGTTTAGTTGAGAACTGTTACACCTAAATTCACAAGAAACATCAATCTGTGGCTTTTTTCTCTTTCTTCTTTTCATTTTTACTACCTTTCTCTTAGTCTAGTAGCAGCCTATTACTAACCCCATAAGATGAAGTGTTCAAATCCCTTCTATTTCTGGTAAAGATTATACTTAATTCGAATTATTCTTTAAATATTTGTTAGAATTGTCCAATAATACCATGAGGGTCTAGAAATTATGTTTTAAGAGTTTTATTTTAAATTTTAGTTTCCTTGATGGCTTTGGTACAGTTTATATTGCCAATACAACTTTGAGTATCTTAATTTTGTGTAGATTTGGAGGAATCCATAGTGACATTGCCATAGTCATGACATGCTCATTTCAGTGCAGTTTCTAAGCACTTTCCTCACAGAGGGTTTTCTTCCTGCTGTTATAGCCTTTAAGGAGGGCTATGAAGGCACAATTTCAAGGAAGGATTTAACATGTAAGCTACAACTGGAAATGATTCACAAACTAGTAAGTGTTTCCCCTTTAAGAGTCACTTACATTTTAAAATGAAGTAAAACATTTATTGGGAGTTATAAGCCCCCAAAATTTGAAATATAATTTTGACATCTTTAAATACTAAAGAGTAGTAGAGTTAAGTAAATTACTGCCAAGAGGGTGGTCTCCCGTAGGATGGGAGCTGTATGCATGGTTTCTACCCCACAGTGATGGCTTTGATTTTCACTGCTTTGAATGTATACTCATCATTTTTTGCACCGAGGACCCTACAAAGGATACCAACCTTATTAGAATTGAAATGCCAAGCTACATGGAATTTAATCATGATAGTGAAGAATTAGAATTTAAAAAAATATATTATTCTTTTAATACAGGGTCTCACTATGCAGATTGTCTCAGAGTGATGCTCCTGTTTCCAGCCTCCCCAGAGCTGGAATTACAGGTGTGCACCACCATGTCTGGTTTCAGGGCCAGCACAACCTGCCATATAGGGGATGGAACTGAGCACCTTGCTCTTAAAAGCAGGCACTTATGCTATCAAGCTATCTCGAGCCCAGCCCCATAGTTAGAATTTCTGCAAATAAATACTTTCTGCTTACTCTTCCTACTGGTTAGAAATCATTCATGAAGGCAGTTTAATTTTGTGCATAGTTTTAGGTGTATTACAAAGGCCTAAGAAGATTGTTTTTGTTTCTGACCCCTCAGGCTATATTCCTTGCTCATGGTTTAAAATGTCTTCTTTGCTTTCAACCATTAGAAATCATATTAAGACTATTGACAAACTTCTTGGGCTCTCTTCATGTATCAGAAGTTTAGAATATGCAGTAGCATGACAATGTTTTTCCTTGGCCCTTGTTTGTCATGACAGTCAAGCTCCTAAGAGGGCTTTGAGGCACTTCTTGGGGGTTTGATGCCTTTTGGCTGCAGACCTGGCTCTTGAGAGTGTAACAGCAGTGAAAACATGAAAACAGCATGCAGGATTCGGAGGCAGAGTTATTGATGTTGACAGTCACTGATCAGGATCATTCTCAACATACCAGGCCCTGATCTCTCTTACTCTAAGGCTTATATAGGATAAGCAAGCATGAAGTACTGAAGCAGAATGCCTTGTCATTTGGTCTACACAATGTGCATCACAGTGACCCTCTGTGTGTCACAGTGACCAACTATGCTAAGAGACAGGAGCAACCAGAACTGGAACAGGAACCTGGGCAACTAAGAAACTGAAGTACCCTGGCCTGAGCATGGTAGGGCGTGTGTTTCTGGTAAGGAGTACTCCCAATATGATCCAGTGTTTCATTAAGAAACTCTTTAATTGGGTGATTCCTTTTCTCCAGAGTCACATATAATTCCCATTTCATGACAACACAGTTAAAGTACATCTTTCAAGAATTTGAAATTTGCCAAGAATGAGAAGACATTTTAGCTTTTCATGCTTTGATTTAGGCCTTCTGTGCTGATTTTAATGCCACTGACAGCTTTTCTTTTGTTTCCACTCATTCACATGTAAAGAGGAAATTAACTGTGTACAGAATTTAAGGCAAGCTGGTCTTTGTCTCCTGTTCTCTCTCCATCAGATCAGTGCATTTTTATTTGAGTTAATTACCTTCTTGTTTCCTTTCTATTGCTCTCAAGTCCATGTGGGCAATTTCTTTTCTCTGTTACTCATTTCAGCCTGTCATACCTAGATCAAGTACTTCTATGATATTCAGTTTATTCTGATCATACCTGGATCAAGTACTTCTATGATATTCAGTTTATTCTGTCCAATTTATTTTGAAATCAGTTGACTCTGATTTTTGGTCTAACAGAGTTCTTAACTTAAACCTTTATAGAGGCAATATAGTTTAATTATTTAGTTTATATAAACTTTGAAACGATCAGTTTAAGTTCCACAAAACATTTGTCTCAATGTTACTTTAAAACTTTTAAATGTGTTCTCTGGATTTAAAAGTGAAACTGCATAAGTTGGACATCCTAAATTTCCAACCTTGTATTTAAAAACATGTTAAAATATGTCAGTTTCTCCTCTTTCAAGTGGTTCACTTTTTTTTTTTTGGCAGAACCAGGGATTGAACTAAGGCCCTTGTGCTTGCCAGGGAAGTGCTTATTCCACTGAACCATCTCCCCTGTCCCCATGATTCAGATTTAATTCAAAATGTAAGAAAGCACTACAGCAAGGTTACTTTGCCTTACTTTTATGGATTTTATGTGAATCCATGGATAGACTTTAGAGGATTTGAAGGATTCCATGAAGTTATTTAATGTTTTCTTGAGTGAATGTATCTAAGGATGAAACCCTTTGAAAGCCATTTAAAAAAAAGCTTCGAACCCCTTCAAAATGTTCAAACCTTTCACCATTGTTCATTACTTTAAAAATATGTATGCATTATCCATTAGAAATGCATACTTCGTTTCATATGAGAATAGCTTCTATCCTAAGTTTCCTGAAAAGCGGATGATACCCAGACTGATGAATTATGTAAGTTCTCTTCAACACATTCATGCCTTTTGGTTCCAATAAGCTTCTGCTTCCACCTAATAGAGACCCCGAAGCAACCACCTCTCTTACCTATTGTAACTCTGCTCAGTTGGGTTCAGCTTATGTCAAGGGATTGAAACTGTAATTCTTGTTTCTCTGGTCTGATGGCTAGAGATTCATGATGCCAGTTGGTGGCTGGCATAAGGTGCTGACTCTGCCCAACACCAAGAGATCCCTGAGCAATTCACCATGCTCAGCCTGATTATAGTCCTACTACTCTGTTTAGGCAAAATGAGATTCTCTGCACGTAGATGATATTGTGGACAAACATAAATAGATTTATGTAGCAAAACTACGTATTACTATCTTAAATGTATTTAAGTGATACACACAGAGGTAAAAGTGCACTTATTTATTATCACATGACATTTCTATATAGTGTATATACTATGTAATGTTTAAGTCAGAGTAAATGTAGCTACCTCTTCAAACATCATTTCTTTAAAATGAAAGCATTCAAAGCCTTTCTTCTAGCTTTTTTTGAAGTTGAAATATTTTATTTCTGTTAGATTTCTTTAGTACACATTTCTTCATGTAATGATCATGCTTATCATGAGGAATTGGCACAGTGCAAAGCACATCTCAGTTCTCTTTTCTCACCCCTTCCACCCATTCTCTCTTCTCCTTCTACCTGTTGATCCTCTTCCTTCCTGCAAAATCTCTAATTCCATTTTTTCTTCAATTCTTTTGATGTCAACTCCCCTTTCCCTCTTCCCTTGAATATGAAATTACTAGGCAGGTAAAAATAAATAAATAAAAATAATTTTGATTTTTAATGAACCTATCCAAATTGACATCCTGGATTTTTTTTTCAATTATCAATGCTACAGTCAACGCTATTTAAGGTTAGGTCAATTGCACTTATTCTCAAATTAAAATAATCATGAGTCGTTTAGCTTTTTGAAACAGCACATTATTGCTATCAATAGTCGTCCAACTGTGAAGCACAATACTAAACATATTTATTCCCACTTGTCCCTTACTATACACAGGCCTCAAATTTACCCCATCTTTGTTTCCTCTTCACTCTTTCCAGGCTTCAGTAAACACCATCTCATTGGCACTGTGTATGATTCTGGCATCCTCACAGTCCAAGGTGCATGAAGTCCTGCAATAGCTATCTTTCTGTGCCTGGCATTGTTTCACTTAACATAACGATCTCCAGTTCTGTCCCTGTTGTAACAAACTATTATTTATTGCTTTCCTTATTTCCTCTAGCAAAACTGTTGCAGTCAGCCTGCTGTGTCCATACATTAGGCATCTGTGCATTCAATCAACCAGGAATCAGTAATATTAGAAAAACATTGCATCTATAGTGAATATACAAGGACTCCATTTCTTGTTCTGGCTCCCTAAACAATATAATATAACAGCTATTTGCATAGTATTTACATTGTGTTAGGTACTATAAGTAACTAAGAAATGATTTAAAACATATGAGAAAATATTTATGAGCTATATGCAAATACTGGGCTGTTTTACATAAATGTCTTAAGCATCAGCATATTTTGCTCTCCGCAGGGGTTCTGGAACTAATCTCCTTCATATGTAAGCACCAATTTGTACAATTTCCTACCTCTGGTACTTGTTCCAGATTGTTATTCCTAGAGGAAATATTTCTGTATGTGTTTCAAAGATACTGCCAGCAGTCTGAAGTCTTGGTGATATGCTTATATGTAGTGATATTTGTTTATTCAACAGACACTAACAACATGGGCATTGAATAGGGAGATAAGAGAGAGACAGGAAATTGTGTGTCACAACTCCTGCCCTCAAAGGGCTTTCAGTCTAACAGGACAGTAACTTTGCCTTTGACCTTGCACTGTTCAATACACAGAGAATACATTTACACAGGTCACCACTAGTGAATTATCTTTTTTTTTTTATTTTCCTGGGGTTGATAGTTTATACTTAGTCTTCCCAGAATTATCATCTAAGAGGATAGAATTGTATACCCTCTCACTTTCTACTTGTGCTGCTCTTTTGTAGCGATAACCCTTGACACCTGTTTCATTCCTGCTGTCTCCTCAGAAACTTCTTCCTGGCTTTCTTGTTTTGTGAGACTTCTCAGTAGTATTCCTCAAATCCTTTTCAACTTTCCACCTTTTCTCCTCTTCAGGAAGAGATGCCAGGTTTCATTTATATCACATAAAATTGGTGAGTGTCCCCAGAAAGAAAGAGACAGACAAAAGACCAGGCTGCATGGTACAACTGTCATTCTGCTCCTTCATGTTCCGACACCCTGGGAAGAAAGGAGAGCCAAAGATCTTTGTATCTCCCTCAGAAACTTTGTTTGCAAATGCCCAAAGCAAACTGCCTTTTGATAATGCCTGTTTATCTCTAGACTCCTGGAACCATGCTCTACCCTTGCCTGGTCAGCACCTCTATTTCTTTACACTGAGCCTCTATTATTCTGCAGACATGCCAGCATTTGCTAATTGGTGTGTTGGATGTCTGTCTTCTTCAGGTACCAAGAAGAAAAACAATCCTTTGCTCAAATATCCACTGGGATTTATTTGTATATTTTTTCCCTTAAATTTTAAACTTGAAAAATTCATCCAGATCATGTTCAACAGCCAAGTGCCCGATAATGGGTCGGATTCCTACAATGTAAAGAGATATTGCAAAGGACTTTGCTTTCATGAGATATGTGAGACAGATGGCAAGGCTCCAGTAAGGAACCTGGGATGAAATCTTTAAATGTTGCCCAGATACAATTCTATAAGAAATGAGAGAAGTCACTTGCTCTGTCTTTCCCCCAATACTTAACCCAAACATGGAAAATAATGGAAATCTTTTATATAACAATAAACTGTGCAATAAAACCTTTCTGGGCTTACTTAATAAAGAGTCACAGAGTTACTAGATAGAATGCAAGAAGTCAAAATTTCTTCCAGATAAACTGTTAATCTACAAAATGGGGATAATTAGGAAGTATTTCTCTTAGTTGTTATCAGAGTTACATGGACTACAGAACAGAATGCAAGGCATTTGGTTTGATGAATTGTAGATGCTCCATTACATATCTGTGGAAGGAGCAAAGGCATATGTGCCACTTACAGCCGGCCCTGACAAATGTCTGGCAAACTTGTGAGTTCAGCTCCGGGCGGAGCATCTGCACACGGGACAAGCCGGGTCTGGGTCACAGCATGCCTCTTTGCTGGTCTTCATGTCGTGGTAAACAATTGCCCTGATTTTTAGTGTCTTTACCTATTAAATGAGGACAATAAAACTCCACAGGGAGGTCAGAAGAATTTAAAAATACTGTGCATAAAACAGTTATCGCAATGCTTAAAATACAGTCAGTATTCAAGAGATATTAATATGCTTGACACCATATATTTTCTTATCACTTAAAAATTGAATAAGCCGTCGAAGCCTTCAACAAGGAAACTGGCAGTTCACCATCTTTTTTCCATTGGAAGAGTTGTGAAAAATATCTGAAGCTATAAGAGGGCCACATGGGGACAATTCATAATATTTTCAAATAAAGTTGTTCCTGGAAGTTATTTCTCCTAATTTGGATTGGAAAAAGTTCACTAGTTTTCAGTTGTTCCATGAAAATTGTTTGCAGTATAATTGTGTTCAAATCTTAAGTGTTCAAAAGAATTCTTGTTTGGTTGAGTATCAGTTGTTCCAAAATTCTAATTAAAAATGGTCTATGACAATAAGACCTTCTTCTGGGTTTTATATGGTTTCCTTTCAATTAAGGCTCTTTGGATAGATGTTTATATGAGAAGTGCTACATTTGTTTAAATTATTGAATGAATGTTACTACGTAGACATGTGAATGGTATTGTTTGCTTTACTAAACCCAAGTGGAAAATATTATGCTATTTATTAATAAAACCCCAGGCCAAGAACAGCACCAGATATAGTTGGCATTTAAAAAATCAGCCAAAATTTATTTAATGAAAGAAGGAAGTGACTACAGAAAGAAACCATACAGAAGCTTTTTCTTTTAGCCATTAGTACTAACATAATACAGAATTATGAATCAAAGGTATACCTTTTTTTGTTTATATTTTTAGTATATGGTCTACAGGGTCTCACTACACAGATCAGACTGGAATTATAGGTACGTGCCACCACGCCCAATCTCAATCACTGTCACAGAGTGCCCCAGGGGCCAGACTGGCACAGCAAGCCAGGGATCAAACCCCAGGCACTGCATCTGCTTAAGCAGGCATTTTAGTCTGTTGAGCTCTTTGGCCAGCCCTGGTATACCCTTTATTAAACATATCTAATAAATTATTTACAAAATACTTTGAATATAGTAATATTATTTAGATAAATGTAGCCTTGATTCATTTTTGAGCTTCCCTTTCCTCCATTATATAATTTATCAATTCATCTAAAGCATGCAAAGGTTTGCAATAGAATTTGGTTGAAATATATAAACTTCACTAGAAAAATAAATCATTACAATATGATCCATTTGGTTAATTACTAGAGCTTTAGTTAAAGGTATTTTTTTAGTAGAGCAATAAGTTTATTCCTTTTGATAAGAACTTTGGTAATGTTAAAAGTCCTATTTTATTGGTGCAGTGGTTAATCTGTGTGCCAACTTGACTAAGTGATCCCCAGATACTAGGTCAAACGTTTCTCTGAATGAGCCTATGACGGTGATCCTGGAGGAGATTGGCATTTGAACAAATCAACAGATGTGCTTTGAGACTATAATGTTCTTTTTATTATTATTAATTTTATTGAGGAACAAATAGCAATGAGACAATTTCAAAACAGGTTCGTAGGACAGTTACAACAATTAATATATTGCATATGTTGTCTTCATAGTAGTTATTCATAGTACAAGATGCAAACATGATATCTTGTCCAAATACTATTAGTATAAATCTTTCTCCTCATTAAATTAAGAGAAAGTAGCTGTATATCTGTCCTAACTATTTTGTGTATAAAGATACAAAATGTTAACTGAAGTAAATAAGATGCACAGGCTTAAATGTCGCAAGAGTTATCTTATAGGAAAAACTTGCTAGATAAAGGGTAAAATAAAGGACAAATAATAATAAGAAGAAGAGAGACAGAGAGGAAGAAAAAGAAAGTCATGGTAATCCAGCATGAACAATGTTCATAATAGTGCACCTTGACAGTATAATTGTCTTACCAGTTTTATGTATTTTTGGCCAATTAGTCTTGTTACTAACCTGTATATATAGTTAAGTATATAAGGACTTACAACAAAAATAAAAGAATCTGAAGCTGGCAAAATAAAAGGGAAAGAAAGAATTGAGATGTGTTTATCACATGTACCAATTCCCCTTAAGGAATGTAATCATTCTGTGTTGCAAACATGTACTGACAAAATTTTTAAAAAATAAGTGCAGAGTACACATCCCTGATATGCACGGATAGCATACGATCAGTTCCAGACCCAAATAGGACAATATCTCTGAGGAAGATAAAATTTTGTCTCTTTAACCTCCTCCTGGTGCTGCTTCTGGATGTTGGTACGCCACCTCTCCACACCCCAATTTCAAGCAAACCAGAGCCAGGGACAAGGGTTGATAAAGGAAGCCATGCAAGCATCACCATCATTCATTTTGACCTTAAAGGCTAAAGTTCAGTGTTTATAGAAATTTTCACCTATATCAAATATGCTGATCTTAAATGTAATGCCAAGCAGTTAGGAGCCCTGGGATGTGTGTACAAAAGATTTTCTGTTTCATGTTGACAGTATTTTTAACTTGACCTAAGTTTTTTCTTCCTAGTTTTGAATTTCTATTTTCTTTATAGGAATTTTTCTTGATAAGCAGATTTGAAATTTAGAAAAATCCAATATATCTACTTTTCTGTGTTTAGCATTGTGTCCTATCTAGAAATCTTTGCTCATTTAAAGCTGTGACAAAATTGTATATTTTATCCTTTAAACTTTACTATTTTAGTTTTTTTTTAATTTTATGTATTTGGTCTCACTATCCAATCTGACTCACTGTGATCCTCTGGTTCTGAGCCTCCCTAGCACTGGGATTACAGGTGTCTGCCACCATGCCCGGACTCTGTTGCTGGCTCAGTGTGCCCAGGGGCTGGCCTTGAACCTGGTCCCTGTCCTTGCCTAAGCAGACAAAAACCAAACTGCATGAGAAATACTTCAAAGACTCAGCAACTGGGATGGCAACATCTGGGATGTCATCTTTTTGAGAAGTTTCTGTATCGCACATCAAGTTGAGTTTGTTTTTTGTAAGTGAACTCTCTGTCTACCTACACTATGTCTTCAAGATTTCCACTTACTTTCTTTTCCAGTAGATTTAGTGGTTGTTTTAATGTTTAGATCCTTAATCCATTTTGAATGTAGTTTAGTGCATGGTAATAGATCTGGATCAAGTTTTAGTTTTTGGCATGTGAAAAGCCATTTTTTTCCAGCATCATTTTATGAAGAGGCTACCTTGGCCCCTTTGTCAAAGATAAGGTAGCTCAGTGTGTTTATAGTTGTATCTGGGTCCTCTTATCTGTTTCATTGATCCTCACATCTTTTTTTCCCCAGTCCCATGCTGATTTTATCAGAGTAGCTTTGTAGTATAATTTCTAGTCAGGGATTGCAATGCCTCCTGCTTTACCAATTATTTGCTATTCTAGGTCTTTTCTGGTTTCAAATGAATTTTAAGAATGTTTTCTCTAGACCTGTGAAATATGCTTATGGTGTTTTTTTTTTAACATACTTTATTTATTTATTTATTTATTTATTTGGTACAGAGTCTTGCTATGCAGCTTGGACTCATAATGATCCTCCTGTCTCAGCCTTCCCAGTGTTGGCAATACAGCTGTGTGCCAGCACAGCAGGTTCCAGGGCCTGAATAACAAATGGTAATGGGGCTCAATCTTGAGCTCTTGTGCCGCCAGGCAATTATTTAAATCATAGAGCTATCTCCCCAGTCCCATGCTGTTGTTATTATGATTGGGATTTCATTTAATCTGCATAACAATTTGGGGAGTCTGGTCATGTTCACAGTGTTGAGTCTTCTTATCCAAAAGAAGTGGCATTTTTCCATTTCCTGAAATCCTCTTTGATCTATTTTCTTCAGAGTATTGTAATTTTCATCACATAGATTGTTTACTTTCTTTATGAGATTAATTTCTAAGTGTTTTTTTTTTTTGGTTGCCATTATGAAGGGTGTTTTAATGTTTTGATCTTTAATCCATTAATTTCTCTCTCAGTGAGTTTGTTCTTTCTAAAAAGGAATGCTATTGAATTCTTGGTGTTGATGTTGTGTTTTGTCATGCTACTGAATTTGTTTATTAATTTTAGGAGTCTCTTGGTGGATTTTTTGGAGTCTTCTATGTAGAGTATCTTGTCATCTGTAAACAATGATAGTTTAACTTCTTCCTTCCCAGTCTTATTTTTTTTATTTCTCTCTCTTTTCTAATGGCTCCAGCTAATGCTTTTAGAACTCTGTTGAATAGGAGTGGTGATAATGGGATCCTTGTCTTGTACCTGATTTTAGAGTAAAAGTCTTTAAGTGTTTCATCTACTTATAATAATGTTGGCTGTTGGTTTGTCATAGGTGGCTCTTATAAGACTGAAGTGTTGGCTATATAGTACAATTTTCTGTCAGGTTTTATTCATAAATGAGTGTTGAACTTTGTAAAAGGCTTTTTCTGCATGTTTTGAGATCACATGGTTTTATTCATATATTTTAGAGATATATTATTAGATGTGAACATTAGACCATTTTATCATTGTGAAATGATTTCCTTTACCACAACTCTCCTTTTCATTGACATCTACTTTATCTGACATTGAACTAAACCTGCCTTTGCTCCTTCATCCTGTATCTTTTTCTGTCCTTTTGCTTTCAACCTATTAGTGTCATTAAACTCTTTCTCAGGGCCAGCCAGATAGCTCAGTGGATTAAAGTGCCTGTTTAGGCAGAGCGCAGTGGCCAGGGAATCCCTGTCATGCAGTGCTGGCCCCACCCCCAGGGCATGCTGAGACAACAGTTAAGACTGGGTGTGGTGGTGTGTGTCTGTAATCCTAGCAATTGAGAAGCTGAAAACAGGAGAATCACTATGAGTCCCATCTGTGCAGTGAGACCCTGTAGACCCTGCAGATCCTGTACCAAATACATTTTTTAAAAAGTCTACCTTTTTCAGATCTAGTAAACTATCATACCTGGAGTGCATAGCCTATTTACATTAATTATAAATTTTAGATGGTTAGACTCATTTTACTTTTTATTTGCTTTCTAGTTGTTCTGTCTCTGAAGCTTTTATTTTTCTCTGAATTCTTTTATTCCAATGTGTGTATATCTTTTAATATTTTTCTGTTTACTCTATTATGTTTCTTACATATATTCCTGTATATCCATATATTCATGTATATCCATAATTGTAACATATATTCTTAATGACTTGTCTCCTTAAATCAATATTGTATTATGTCATATAAAATGTAAAAATTAGTTACATAATAATCCTATTGATTCCCTGTTTTGTCATATATTTTATTTTATTTTTCAGCCCTCCACCCCACCATATATATTTTTTTATTTTAATTTACATTATAAATCCCACAATAAATGTTATTTTTGCATTAAATAGGTTTTTTAAGCTTTATAGATGTGAAGGACAAATTTTTGTTCAAATACTAACCATTTCTATTCCTCTTAAGTCAATTCATAGTTCTAATTTTCCATCTACTAAATTGTACCTGCCTCCTGAAGAACATGCTCCAGCATTTGCTACAATGGACAGATGCCAGCAACACATCGCCTCACCTGTTATCTAACTGACCATCTCTTCATTAAACTCCAGTCTTTGAGGAAAACATTCATGATTTTATAGTTTTACTTTTTCCTGCATTACTTAAAATTTGTCATCTCTTAGGTTTCTGGCTGCCATTATGTCAAATGTAAATAAGTCATCATCCACATTGTGTATATGGGGCCCATTGTCTCTAGGAATTCTTCTAATATCATTGTTTATCTTGGGTGTTCAACAGCACAATTAAAATGTATTTGTGTACCTATGTTTATAGCAGCACAATGTGTGATAGCAAAATCTTGGAAACAACCAAGATGTCCATC